>JAVXUP010002327.1:0-141167 GCA_033070095.1 Escallonia herrerae
TATGCGACGCCTAAGAAGCACAGACACGGGTGTGGGTGCGGATACGAGGATACGGCAAATATATATATATATATATATATATATATATATATATATATATATATAATACGTCTTTTTATTATGTACACCTAGTATTAAATTTCTAAATAATTTGAATCAGACATTAAATTGAACCATACTCACTGAACCACTGCTTTAAGCCTATAAGTTATCAACAAACATTGAAATTACTACATTGATTATAAGTTGGTTCGGTGGTTCCAATTTACTGAGAAGTTAGAACTTTCTACCATTATTTCTCTCCATTAAAATCCACGTCCAAGTCACAACAGAAGTAGTAGCAAAGAGAATTTGAAGACAGAAGGAACTTTCTACCATTATCTCTCTCTCTCTAAGACTCCCCAATTCGATCTGCCCTAATTAGGTAAGTTACAATTATTTCTTTTATGTTTTCACCCCAAAAAAGTGAGGCTCTATGTTTCAACCCCCAAAACATCCTTTGAAAATTATGTTTTTGACCCATAAGTATCAGAGCCGCACCTGAATTTCGGAAAATAAAGAAAATAAAAGGAAAAGAATGGGTGCGCACCCGACACGCACCCAAGCCGCACCCGTGCCGCACGCACACCCGACCCCGATACTTCCTCCCTTTTGAAGCACCCGTGCTTCATAGTGCGACGCACATGATTTAATTAAGAACTCGTCTCATCTGAAAGGCAAAGAAATTAAAAGAAACACTATAAGATAATGTTTATAGTAGCATATCCTATGAGATGTGTCAGACTCATATCCCATATCCATGTCCAAGTGTCGAGTGTCTGACACGGGTACTTCATGCATTCTAAAGAGTCCATGTAACGTAGCCCGTGAAAACAATGAGCAAAGTTAATGCTTTTAAGTACTACATCTATCAAACGGGAAAATCTGATGAAGGGAGAGAACAGTATTTGATGATCATTTACTCAATTGATCATCTAACCGACGCTTGTTGTACAATGCTTTGCTGTTCTCAATTGCTGTACTCGTGACATTTGAAAGTTTGTCTGGTGGCAGACATGTATCATTCTTCTTTTACTTTTTCTGGGTTGATGTTGTACGTTAAATATGAAATATGACCTCAAGATATAAACACTTACTGGCACATAAAAACTTTCATACAAATGGATTGCAGTTACTAACTTTCATTTCTTTTAATCACAGAGTGGTCCGCTGGCTGCTTATTATAAGCTCCCTCTAAATCGTGTGCTTGTGGTATGGTCTTTTTCGTGATTGGCATACCTACTTCCTAAATAGTGTTGGCTGATTGATTACCTGTAGCTTGTAGTTATGATAGTCACTATTTGTGGTTGCAGTTTCATGATGACATGGATTTACCATGTGGGGTTCTTCGCCTTCATGACAAAGGTGGTCACGCAAGCCATAATGGGTATGTGCTTGAAATGTTATGTACTTGGTTCCACAACTACGAAGTTAGATGCAGTAACTTATTGTTTGACTCAGAGAGACGGATTCATGTGCATGTGCAGTTTTTTTTATAGGTTTCTTTCATCATTAAGTGTGAGCACCGTTACATGCAGTAAATTGTTGTTTGAAAGGAAAGATATGGCCTAGATCGGGTTGAGTACTGTAATTGTTTCATTATTCTTGAGTCTTTTTGGAATTGACCTCTATGTTAGTCCAAAAATGGATTTTAACAGCTGAGAAATCTGAAAGTTGTTTGGTTTGTTCTATAAGCCTCTATCCTTTTTGATGGCCTTTGAAGTTTACTGTTGGCTGACATGGGAAATGCCCCAGCCTTCCCTTAGGATGCTCGTGGTCAAATATGGCTCATTTGGTGATTTGATCTGTTTGGCATTTAGGATAGTTACTATTGCAATACAGTAGTAGAGAATATAAGGAGTGGCTACTAGAAGTTTGGTTATTCTTGATAGTTTGGATGACCAATTTAAACACAATTTATGCCGGGAGTTTCAGCAAGTACATTGAAAATTTTTAAATTGGTTTCAGCAAGTACAGCGATTATTTGCGAAGCTGAATACCATGATTGCTTAAACAAAGAGTGGAATGATAAAAGTACTATCAGGATGCTCCGTCTTGTTGTCTGTTTTAACTGTTGAATATCTATTTTGGCCAAGTATAAGGTGTCTTAGTCCAGCACAGATGGGGAAAACACTCGGTGGTGTTTAACAGGCAAGAAATGACAGACTACTCGGTAGTGGCAGGTTGGTCTTATTAGGGGTTTATGGACTTCAGGTTAACATTAGTCATATGCTGTATTACTTCGTAAGAAAGAAGCAATCAAAATGATATAATTTGTTACTAGTTGTCGTTTACTGCTTAACAGGAGCATTCAGGATATAGTCAATAAGCATTATTTTGGCTTTTTATCTAAGCATTGAAGCACTCCAACTATACAATATAGGCTGCTGCTTTCTACAAATAATCACATTGATGCTTAGGCCACCAGTGATTTGGTGTTGCAGCTCTTAGTTTGATAGGCTGTTTCTTGAAATGTGGCCTTAAAAGTTCAAAACTTCAAATATAAGTGGGAAGACTTTTGGCGGGAGCTGACATCATCAAGAAAAATCTTTTCAGTTGAAGTTAGTTAGGTTGTTACAACAGCTGTTAGTTGGTTATCCGATTGTCGATGTAATCCATCTCTGTTCGATATGAATAGAGAATGATAAGCTTCAGTCATACGTTCCAGAGACTCTTACTGGGTGCCTAAATGAAGTGCAGATCATGTATGTTAGTGGAAATAATTAGATATGTGCCGTTAACACATCTTCATATTTCCTTTCAAAGTGCATGTATATACACAGCACCTGAAAATATCTATTAGTTTCTTGAGAGAAAATAAGTGATTACAATCTAGGAGTAGTTAGTTATATAAACATAATTCTGTAATTCTAGTAATCTTCTTGAAGAAACTTTTACTCTGGCAGGAGCTTATCAGATGGTTACAATATCGAAATTTCTCTAACTAGAATAAATAAAAATGAGAATTTCTAGTCCTTCTAGGCAGACAATTGACTTGGAATCCTTAAGCCTCCAAGTATATCATAGATCGACTAAAGCTTCTTCTAGAATGTTTGTCTTGAACTCGAAGTACATGCAACAAAGTTCTTTACAATTTGTTGCTTGTTGTACAAAACTCTCTCTCTCTCTCTCTCTCTCTAGGTTTCCACAAATATCTAGAGTAGTTGGTGGGAGGATTTACTATAACACTGAACTTTCTCTACATCATGTCTTTGTTAGCTTATGTAAAGAGGCGACTGTTGAATATTCTTTTGGAGAGGTGGTTGAATTTGATTAGGGAGATTACCTTTCGTCTTCTAGTGCATGTCCCATATGGAGTGGCAACTGTTAATATGTGAAAGTGGTTTGCCTTGCGTGAATATAAGATGCACAAGGACGTTTTTTTTAGCCAATGTCTCCTAAATTCTCATCATGTAGCATGTGATGTCAAGCATCATGCTTGTTGTATGTGGCCATAAAAATTGAAGTCCAAACTAATTTGGTAACTTGCAATAGAACAAACTTTGCCTTTCTACAGAATGGAAAATTATCTGCATGTATATATGTGGTATTTACTGCAGCTGGGGTGTACCTATGCGTGGATCATGTTGCTTTACCTTGAGGCTCATTTTCTTTATTTCTTTTACTTGCTTTTCCAGGCTAAAGAATGTGATATATCATTATCGTGGGAACAAAGAGTTTCCTCGCTTAAGAATTGGTCAGTTTGAAAGCTGATATTTACAAATTTGAGCTCTAGCTGTACCCTGTCACTATGGATGACTAGTTTTTGCAGGTATTGGGAGGCCTCCTGGTCAAATGGATCCCAAGGCATTCTTGCTCCAAAAGTTCAATGCAACAGCTCGACAACGGGTAGGTCTTGTTTACGAACACTCTTCTATTCTATAATACGGTTTATTCCCGCCGAAGTTTCTTAGTGTAGTTGTGAGCTGCTTCTGGGAAGCATGTCATGTGTTTCAAACCATGGCTGAACTTCTGGTTGGTATCTATCCTTGTTAGGTTTAGTATTCTGAAATTGCATAAGCACTGCCCTTATTTCTCGGTGGTTAAGTATGAAGCTCTGCTTCAACTCACCTCCATGCTTTCCTCCTCATGTTTCTTCCAATTTCTAACTGGAGCCATTTCTTTATTTTCCTATTCTGGGTTGACAAGATTGATGCTGCATTACAAGAGGGAGCTGGTGTGTTAAAACAACTCATTTTGAAAGGCTTGACAGAAAGTGCGAGATGCTTCAACAGGGAGCAGAAATATAAGCATATAAGATTACAAACCATGCCCACATGACAAGTCTGCACGACAGTTTTGTGAGAAATAGATTTCCGAGTTTCAAGCTGGTTATTTATATCCCTTGTAAATGCAATGTCTTCATGACAATGATATGTATCGCGATAACTAGTTAAAGAGTATGACCACAATGACAAAGAGTTCCCTCCGGGAGCAGAAGTGGATGCCTCTCCTAGCAGTTCTCGGATCGGTTTTCAAGCATGTAATTGGGAGGAATAACCATCTTCAGAGAAGCCCTTGGTGTAGTTGAGGTGTTGTTAATTACGTTTGTATAGAGTGGCTATATTTGGAAACTTGCCAATAGAACTTGGCTACGTCTGATTTCCTGTCAGATTCACGTTGGAAGAAACAGCTCTCCTGTATCTAAATCAAGGGCCTCGACTTAAATTTGCTTAACGCTGCATTCAAAGATTGCTTGCCACATTGGAGCTCAGTCTTACTCCTGAGTCCTGATATTGTGAACACTGCACAGACATCAAGCCTTGCCGTATTTTGCTTAGCTGCTTATGTGACTCGGTACATTTTGAATCAAATGTTGGCCAGACATGTGATAAGGCCAGTGAAAAGTGAAAAACAGAAGCCAAAGATAACAGGCTATGGGTGCTGGCGGTACCCTTCCCCTACTCATATCACTCCCATACGGAAATGCAGACAGAAGTGTTGAGTTTTCATTTTCCTCAATAAATGAATCATGAAGGCATCAATTTCATTTTCGAAGTTAAACCAAATGTTGTTACCAGAGTAGAAAGAAAGAGAAAAGGGGGATGATGAGGCTCTACTTGATTGAGCGTAACGGTAAGAAAAACGGCGTGATGTACCTTATGGTTAAGATGATGACGCGATAAAGATTTTGAGTGTTATCGTCAAAAATTCGTTTAACTCGTTAAATCTTCTGTATTTGATGTGCGACGTCATATATTTAATCGTGATGTAATGATAATAGCCGCAGTTTGAGGGCCAAAATTTTGGGACGAAATGATACGATCCCACATGCCCAGGGTCGGAGCCCATTGATTTATCGGGTGCGGGTGCCTTAACGGGTATAGGCAACGGCGACGGGCCTACCCCTATATCCGTGCTGTCTTTTACCCCACTAGAGTGTGCCACGCGCACTCAAGGGAAGTAGGATAGCAACTAGTTAGGCCATGTAGCTCTTACGGTTTTTTTTTTTTAAATCTTATTTGCAGAGTCGGTAATTTTCAGGATCAGTTATATGATCTGATCATTCTTTTATTATGAAAGTTTTAGTACATCTTTAAAAAAAATTCTCAACTACAGTTTTTGGAAATGAGTTGATTGCGTCCATAAGATGTTTGTCTATGTCTATAAAATTCATCTTAAAAAAGATTCAGCGCTAAGGATAATCATAGACGAAGTTAATAAAAGTGACAAATTTATTTGAACATAAAGAATTTTACTCGTGTCGGTGCTTTCTACCATTTTCCGTACATACAATCTCGATTTAACGCAAAAAATCTGTATCAGTAACTGGACTAACAGTTTTGATATTTTTGATAAAATCAAAGAACTGAATTATGATCATAATAACATGCGTTTTGCAGGAAAAAGCAGCGACAAGGGTCCTTATAACTCGGATTATTACCAAATTATATATATAAAAAATGAAAGCAGTCAAAAATTATTTTTTTTCATGACAGCCACAAAAATACACCAAACACGCGCGTGGTTACAAACACCACCAAAGCGCTTAGAAGAAAACATATGCTCCACCACTTTCCTCCAACAAAGATGGCTACCATCTCAAATCTGAAGCTCATCAATTCACAGCGAAGACAACTTTTGACGGAAACGGAAAGCAGAGACAACACAGAGAAATGAGAAACCCTTCGAAATCCTCGTCGTCAGCAGCAGCAGTGACGAATCCAGTCCCATCGAGCGCCAACAAGACGACGCCGTGCTGCAGCAAGGTAGGGATGAAGAGGGGCCCGTGGACGCCGGAGGAAGACGAGCTACTGGCCACTTACATCAGGCGGGAAGGGGAGGGGCGGTGGCGCACGCTGCCGAAGAGTGCGGGTCTGCTGCGGTGCGGGAAGAGCTGCCGGCTGCGTTGGATGAACTACCTCCGCCCCTCCGTCAAGCGCGGCCACATCGCCCCAGACGAGGAGGACCTCATCCTCCGCCTCCACCGCCTCCTCGGTAACAGGTCCGCGTTCTCCTTGCATAGTCTAGGGCCCTGCGTGTTTTTCGATCTGGGTTATAATCAGTTTTTGTATTGATAGAAGCAAATTCTGATTTCGTTTAGATTTCTAGGGTTTCTCTGTTCATTATACATTTCACCTTATCTCTTTCTTCTCTCTCTCCCCCTCCCTCCCTCTCTCTCTCTCTCTCTCACACACCCACACCTTCCCACCCACACACTCACTTATACTTATGCTGCTATATACATCTTTGTGATATATGGTGTGCTCAAATCTATCTGTATGGTTCTGTAATGTCTTAAACACACACACACACGAACTCCCTTATGCTGCTAAAGACATTTATGCATCTATATCATTTATGGTCTGCATCAATAATCTACCATCTGAATTCTGACCTTAAGATTACCAACAGGGACACACATGTCAACTCTCTCTCTCTCTCTCTCTCTCTCTCTCTCTCTCTCTCTCTCTCAGAGACACACAGAAACACACCACACAAGACACTCCTCTCTTACTTATCACTTATCTATATGTACATTTGCATGCAGTTTATGCTTCGGATCTTAACTTGACAAGCTAAATGAATGTATGCATTTCAGGTGGTCTTTGATAGCAGGGAGAATTCCGGGACGAACGGACAATGAGATAAAGAATTACTGGAACACGCACCTGAGCAAGAAGTTGATCAACCAAGGGATAGACCCCAGAACCCACAAGCCACTAATTCCTGATAGCAACAAGAATCTCCCTTCTCATGATCATGATCCCAACAAAGCTTCTTCCTCCAAAGGGAACAATCGTCGTGCAATGTCAAACCCTAATCCTAGTTATGTCTCCCCTTCTGGTTTGGACGAAGAAGATGAAGAGGCAGTTGCCCCTGGCGGTCGTTTTGTCACTAACAAGGGAGGTCATCATGAGCAGTATTTCCAAGAGCAAGGCCATGGCACTGGTTTGAATAATGTGGAAGATGATGATGACATTAATTACTGCACCGACGATGTTTTTTCTTCGTTCTTGAATTCATTGATCAATGAAGATGTTTTTAACGGCCAACACCAAATGCAGCAACTATTACAGCAGCAGCAGCAGCCTGACGGGATTAGCATAGATGCTTCTTCAGATATTTTGATCTCTTCTGGGCAGGCTTTTGCCTTTGGTGCAGTTGGATGGGATGCTCCTATCATGTCTTCTAGACCTGGTTACAACCAAAATGACCCCAAGAGGTTGAGTGAGCAATTGAATAGCATTTCTAAGTAAAATGGGATTAACTGCTGTCCCATATTGATGAGGCAATACTCTAGGGTTTGCATGTTGTAATTTTGTGTGTGTTTATGTATTCTCTTCTTCCACAAGATCATAGTGTTCTTAATTCCTTTTGTTATGGTGTTGCTTTGGTGTAATAGCGAGTGTAAAACATACAAGTTATCGCGATTATATATGAAAGTGTGTGTGCTGGTTTGTGGACTAAATGTGCCTTTGTTTGTAATAAGTACTGTTGGTTTCTTAGACTAAAAAAGCTCTTTATTGAATCTTAAGGATTCATTTATAGCGGGTCGATGTGAAGCCCTAGTAAATCGCATTGTTTCCATAGAAACTTAGTCTAGATGAATCTCTAAGGCACAATATACAATTTTACATACGCTAACTTAAAGTAACAGGAAGCTTAATTAACTAACAACAAAGAAAGGCTTAATTCTAATGGAAACAATTACCACATTCCTTGCAAAGGAGGGAGTTCCCTCACTGTTTCTGTACAAAGCATATTATTCATCAAATTTCAAAAAAAATTTAATTGGGTGAATCTAATTTGCAATCACAAACTAGATGTACGCTGAATGCTCAGTTGATGCATAAGACATGCTTTCTTTGGAACTCTAACTACAGGTCTTATTTATTGTGTGATCAAGCCTTCTTCGCACTCAGGCCGCATGAATATAAGAAGTTATGTTACAATAAGGAGGTATGTTACCCAGGGGGAAGAGTGGTTGCGATATAGCAACTTCCATTAGATTTCATTTAAAATCTCCTAACGCAAAGACGGCATGATGTATAATCGCCAATTAGCGATATAGTAGTGGGCTAGAGATGTATTAGGTTCACATTGAATGTTGAAAATCTGAATGTTTTCACTCCAGATACTACTCTGCAAATTAAACGTTACTAACTTTCGAGATACTACTTGTTGGGTTTTGTCGATACAGGGCGAAGACAATAAAAGGTTTTGCCTTAGCCTAACGATAAGATTGTTCCATCAGTGACGCCCCAGGTTTAATTTGAGACGCAAGCAAAGCCTTTCTGTAGTTACATGGGAGAAACTACATACATCTAACCCTCCTAGCCCTCACACGTCGCACAGCCTCTTGTCTAACTCCTTGTTGTGATGACCACTAACTACATCAATAGCTAAGAAAGCAAGACGTGGTTCCTACTGACTCTAACCCTAGAGAAAGGAATGATTGCATTCATGTGAATGGACATAGATATAGTAAGACAAGATCATATCGATCAACTGAGACTTAGTAGAGGATAAGAACCTAAATAGAAGAGACAATGGCTTTTACATAATTCATGTAGGAAATTGAAACCAGTGTTTTGAAGGCAAGTTTGTTATGAGTTTAGTATAACCCTAGCTGGTCGTCATGTGTGGAAAGTTTATAAACCGTATATACGTTCTTGTCAACGTGATTGTCAAATTTACATTTTCATTGTAGTGTCACAAAACAATTTAATACAAATGAATCAAATAAAGAAGCTGAAGTGCAGGATTTAGGATATATTCAGCAAGTTTCAAAACATTATTTAACCACAGAATCATGTATGAAACATGCATGTACGGAGATGTACACTGGATTGATTTTCTCGATAATCAGATAAAATAGAAACATTCTGATTTTCATAGCAGTTTAATACAAGAAAATGAAGGAAAACAACTCACCTTTAATCCATAGACCGTTTCTCTCCAGGTAAATTCCCATTTACACAAAAGTTGCTCGTACAATTCTGGCGCAGTGAAGACATAAATCTTTGCTTCGATGCATAACCTCCTGAGCCATGGATCATGTCATGTATGGTTTTTCAAAACTTAATGAGGCTGAATTTTTCTACAAAAGTTACACATGATAAATTGATAACCCTAGATTGGAAAGTTTAAGTTTTCAACTAGATCACAAATTATATATAAGCTACCCTTCTTTACTATTTGAATTGCTCATGTATATTATCAAGGCTGCTTCTGCAAGCAGCCTGAGCTCAGATGCAATTTCTAACCCAGGGTTACATATTGAGCGTGTTGTTTTGTGTAATCGAGAATGTAAAAAATACAACCTATTGCGATTGCGTATGAAAGTGTTGTGAGCTTGTTTGGGGACTAAATGTGCAGTTTGTTTGTAACGAAATAACATTTTTGTCTTGACTAAGAAAGCTCTTTACTGAATTGTAAGGATAAATATTATAAATGGTTTCCATCGAAACTTAAAACAGCAAGAAGCTTAACTAACAACAAGCAAGGTTCCATGCTAATGGAAGCAATTACCACACTCCTTGCCCAAGAAGGAGCGAGTTCCCTCACTATTTCTGGACAAAGCAGATTATTCATCATTATTCAACAATTAAAATGTGATTGGATGAATCTAATTGCTGTATTCACCTCTGCATTTGCTGTATTCACCTCTGCATGCAATCGCGAACTTGATGGACTTTGAGATGAATGCTCAGTTGATGCAGAAGACATGCTTCCTTTGGAATTCTAACTACTAGGTCTTATATCTTGCGGATGAAGCCATCTTCGCAGTCAGGCCACTTGAAAATGACAAGTTATGTTACAATAAGGAGCTATGTTACCAAGGGTGAAAATTGGTTGTCATTTAGTAACCCCCTTTAAAATTTTATTCTAAAATCTCCTGATGCAACATGATGATTGTGCCTTAGCCTAACGATAAGATTGCTCCATCAGTACTCGAGGCTCCGGGTTTGAGAGCTTGTGTGACACAAGAAAGCCTTTCCGTAGTGACATGGTTGAAGCTACATACATATAACACTCCCATCCCTCACACTGGGCACAGCCTTTTGACTAACTCCTTGTTGTGATGACCACAAACTACATCAATAGCTAAGAAAGCAAGACGTCGTTCCTATTGACTCTAACCCTAGAGACTGGAATGATCACATTCACATGAATGGACATAGATACAGAAAGACATGATCACGTGACTTAAATAGAACAGACAACCGCTTTAACATAATTCATGTAGGAATTCAAACCAGCGTTATATATGAAGACAAGTTTGGTATGAGTTTAGTATAACCCTAGCTAGTTGTCATGCGCGCGATTGTCAAATTTACATTTTCATATGAAGTGTGACAAAACAGTTTTAACGCAAACGATGAAGAAGTTGAAGTACAGAATTTAGGTTATAATCATCATGTTTCAAAACATTATTCAACCACAGAAATCATGTATAGAGTAGATATGCACATGGAGATGTACACTGGATTGCTGTTCTCAATAATCCAATAGAATAGAACATTTTGATTTTTATACCAGTTTAATATAAGAAAATGAAGGGAAACAACTAACCTTTAAGCCATAACCCAATTCTCTTCCGGTAATTTCCATTTACCAAAAGTTGCTCGTACAATTCCGGCGCTGCGAACGCATCAGTCTTTGCTTCGATGCATGACCTCCTGGGCCATGGATCATGTCATGTATGGTTTTTCAAAACTTAATGAGGCTAGATTGGAACATTTAATCTTTTAACAACTTCAACTTGATCACAAAATTACATTTAAGCTACCCTTATTTACTATTTGATCAACTGCTCATGCATATTTTCAAGGCCTCTTCTCTGCAGCTAGCCTGAGCTCAGATGCAACTTCTAACCAAGGGTTACATATAGAGCGTATTGTTTCTACTTGTTTTGGGTTGTCGGTGGCCATTCGGGCGAGGGCAACAATAGTTAGCCCTCCCCGCCTTTGCCCCCAACCAAATATAACTGGGACTTGATGATTCAGGGTTAATGTTTCAGTTAAAAAAACAAAAAAACTTGCAGTAGTTCAGCTACTCCACTGCTTAGTTATGTCAACACACAAACTGAAGGCCATCAAATACAACCGTCATTACTCATTAGAAGAACGTACCCTTCGACCTTAAATGCTAAACAAAGCAATAGCATGCCACGATCAGGTCTGGTACTGTGGCCTAATGGAATAAACAAGTCCAAAGATTCATATGGCAAAGCAGAACTAAACATGCCTTTCCAAAAGCGACATGAATGGCCATTTGATCCCGTCAAGGTCGGCATTGAAGCCCCTGCAAACATGGGTGAATGCAAAGAGTACGCTCTTCCACTAGCCGGAAAGCCTGTATGTCAAAAACCGACCAAAGCGTTTTATAAATGCTGGGAAAGCATCCACACTAGAAAACTTAAACAAGAAGATTTCAGTTGTTGATTTCTATTTTTGTCTGATATGAACAAAGTTGATCAAGCATGCATGCTTGAATATACTTATTAGATAATATCAAAGTCTACTGTCAAACCCAAAAGTATGGTCAAGAGGCAGATATCCGCCACCCTAAAACCTCCATATTTAAACCAATAAATGCCATCAAGAGGCTGAACTGGTGGTTGAGGCTGGTGTTGTGATGTTTTAGTGGCTATTTGTGGCGATCATGTGTTTAAAACCTGTGCTTTGTGGTCGGTGTGGATGGCGAGGAGTTGCGAGGATGGTGGGCTAAACATTGAAACTAATGGTTGTGAGTGAGGTTGTGATGGTGTTGGTGGTAGTTTGATAGCAGCCGTAGGTCATGAGTGGTGGTGGATGACCATAAAATATTTGTGGGTGCGGAGTATGTGGGTGGTTGAGGGTGGTGTTGTGGTGTTTCATGGTTGTTGCCGATAGCAATAGACCAGTTGCAATATTTTTCGGTATGACCTAGACAAAAGCTTCGCAAAGTATATCTAGTTTGACTTTAGTGTTCGATGATGGTTTCTATTGTGGATGTTGGTGGCTAGGAGTGGTGACGAGGCTAGCATACAATGGTGTTGGGGGTTCGATTTGAAGCTTTTGGGTAGTGCCACGATGGTTCTGGTGGGTGAGGGTGGCGTGGAGTGGTGAGGAGGGTCGCTTACGATGGTGTTAAGGCTTCAATTTGAAGCAGCAAGGTGGTGCCATGGTTTTGTGAATGACAAGGATAGAGAAAAATGAGGGGGCGGGGGGGGGGGGGGGGGGCGCTGTTGGACCTGACCATCGTGTTAGAAAAAAGAGTAAGCAGTGCATTTTTTTCTCTTCTTCTTTCACAGAGTTAGAACCGGTCAAAAAATTGGGATAACACCCCTTGAGGTGTTTTCACTTTCTCCGCTATTTGGATGAAGTTTTTCCAAAACAAAAAATGAAATATTGTAACGAACAACTAAAAACGAAACTTTTTTGCCATCATTATAAATACAAAAAATAAAAACTGTAAACGAACATCCCTTTGGGGTTTTTAGCCCTTTATGTCTCACCAAAAGCAAAAAACGAACCAAAAAAGAAAAGAAAAGATAACTCAAACTAGAAGAGAAAGTGATTTTATTGCTAAGGAAATTGGGGAAAAAAAATTCAAAACCTAGAAAGGAAGTGATTTTCGTCGTATGAAAGATTGTTATGTTTGGGCTTGACCGAGCTTATAGAATGGTGGGCTTGACCGAGCTTATAGAATGGTGGGCTTGAGCTTTAATAAATGGTCAGGTTTAGGCCTGGCCTGGATCTGCCAGAGCAGGTTTAGGCCTGGTCTAGATTTGAACTCAAATTCAATGGTAGAAGAACACAAACCCAAAAAGGTCCTCTCCAATCTCCACTTGCGTCAACTGCTTGTAACTTGGATAGGTTTTATATGAAAAATTTTGGCTCATACTTTTTTTTTCTTCTTATCCCTCGTATAGCGATAATTAATGATCGTTAAATATTTTTAATGACTTTTATTTAGTAATACTAAAAAAAAATAATGTTAAAAATTGTCACTGAAAAAGTGTTAACAGAAGGCCATTAGAAATATTTGTCGACTATTATTTGTTGGTATATACGGGATTAGAAGAAGATTTCTATAACTCAGGTAGCGCTAAAATTTGTTCGATTTTATAAAGTCAATATTTAGAAGGGATAAAAGAAATGACAAAGATCTTGAGCAATAACTTCAAGATCACCGGTTCGAACGGATCATAAATTACAGTTCTATTTATAGGAAAAAAAAAAGGCTTTGAGGGCAGAATATTGCTACGTGACACATAAATTGTAGCAACCAATGGATGTGAGGATGATAAAACTTGGTGTGGTTTTATTGTCACTCCCCTAAAATTCTCTGATAAAGGCGTGCAAATACTTACGACAGACGTTAACGTAACACCTATGATATTCATTTTATGGAATCCTTTCTGGCCCATGATACTACTTATTGCTGAACCAACATATAAGAGAAAGGAAATAGTTTTTGAATGAAGAATTTTGTATAAATACACACTAAACAAATTTCATATGTTTTGCATGTTGAATAAATCACGTCTAGGCATGCAGACCAAATTAAAAAGCGTACGAGGATAGTAGAATTATTTCTATGGCTAACCACATAAATCATATTACTAACATTGCATTAAGTGTCATGTATCGTAATTATGAATAGATTAATGGCAAGTATGTATATTCGAGATGGTACAACTTATGATGCATACTGTACAACATATATCACAGTGCGATGGTATAGAGTTTATTTTTTGAGTTTTAGCCAGAGATACGATTTAATATTAAGTTGTTATTACGAGCAGATAAAATAACAAGTCGTATATACATCAAATGGTGTAAACTAATCTAAAATAAACCAGCAAATGTTCACCGATTCTTTTGAAATTTAGGTGGTTGCGAAGGTTTATGATATTCCCTGTTTACTGTGAAAGCTACCAGTCTCTTTTTGTATCTGCGATTGGTAGATGGTTGACTGTTGCGTGTTTGACCAATTCCTTGCTTCTTTATTCTAAGTTCCCATGTACTCCAATTTTACTACCAAATGAAAAATGCTGAGATATTTAAAAATCTACATTGGGTGTAAAATTCTACATTGAATATATAATAAGAACTACTACAATATATAAGTCTGGATTTTGAATTGGATGCTTTCATACATACAAAAAAAAAAAAATTACAGTTAAAGGAACAAAAGCTACCTCTAAAATGACCAATTATTGTCAAATCAGGGGTCCAAAATTGGTGGTTTCGTAGAATTACTACGTGTGCCCATCTATTAGTCTATTTGGTCATTTGAAAACAACGTTTTCCCGTCAGAGAGTAATTTTCGATGAAAACGTGTAGACGGTGTAATATATTTTAAACTTCTTGAAATGTACCAAGCCTAACACAGGTGAGACCAAAAAATACGTTAACCGTAACATATATTGTTAGTGAAATATAAATTTGGGAAAGTGAGAGCTTCGGCATAACTGCATAAAGTTGAACACCTTTACAATAATCAATAATTAGCAAAAACAGATTTGCAAATATGATCATTTTGTTTTTTTACAAGTGTGACTTCAAGTGTCGCATTTTTTTTTCTCATTAAAGCTAGACTGACCTTTCTATTTTCGCGTAATAGCATGTAGAGTCAAAATTTTTGCACACGTACATAATGCAAAAAGTTAGAGATATGTTCCCCAAAAAAAAAGTGTAATATAATAAAATAAGGTTATTTTGGTCAGTCAACTGCTTTAAACCTTTGAGAATGCTGGGGTATATATGGTAGCTAGGGACCGAATAGTCAGTCCTTGGCACCAGACTGCAAGACGATTTGTTGGTCAGACAAACAAAGAAGATTTCTTGGGTCAGAATGACCACCTAAAGTGCACCAAAAGCTTGAGAAAAACAAAGAAGTACGCATTCTGAAATGCATTTTCAGAGGTACCCTTCTCACTGATGATCCTACAATTTTCTGCAAGTCTCTTACCGCGAAACGTTGACAAGGTTTGAACTGACACAAGAATTTTTTTAACGAGAGGATGTGTTCGATCAATCTTGTGTGTTAGTTGAAAGTTGGAACAAACTAAATTTTCATGGCGGTGAGCCAAACAGAGCCTTCTGTTGACTTGGGTTTAAGTTTTCCTTCCTCACTTTTCTAACTTTTGGACATCAAGAAAGGGTGCATTTTCTTGAATATCCAGAACCTATTATCTTCATACCAAAGAAGAAGAAGAAGAAGAGGAAGAACAAGATAAAGCTGCTTAAACATAAGTATAGCTCATGTAGATACTCAGAGAAACTTATGGCTACATAATGTGACATTCTCACAAACTTTAGAGATAAACATGCACGCAGAAAGGAAAAGAGAGAAGCATTCTTCCATAATAATGAAGACATGTTTTGGGAGAAAAGTAGATTCAATGATCATTGCTGTGACTAACCTGAAAACTACTTAGCTCAAAAAGTTAACACGCGAAGGAAATCAAAAGGCGTGGAGGCGATTCTTCGAGCTTTTTTGCAAATAATTGCATTGTTGTGTGGCGTTTCAATGATGAAGATGGGGACACAGAGTGAAGCATTATTTTGACAGAGGGAAAAGGCCTGTATGAGGAGGTTATAGAGCTTTTGTGGGGGCTCTCCTCCCCTTTGAGAGTTAACCAATACCAAATTTTAAACTTGCAAATGAGGCCCTTATAGTTGCATGCTTAGTCTAGATTGACTGGTAGATTCTGTGTGTGTGTGTGTGTGTTTATGAGGTTTCGATTGGAGAGATTTATGGCTAGATACCATTAGGCCCAACCAAACTTTCTCACCTAAAGAGAGCCAGAATATGTACATCAGCTGAGGCAAGGCCACAGTCACCAACCTTTCTTTGGTGCACCACTGATTGCTCTTCCATAACTGGTCCTCAGCTGTGGGGTATTTTGGTCCCTTCCCAGCTTTTTTGTTAGTTATAAAAATTGGCTCAACCTTTTGCTTCTAGTTTCATCCGGGTAACTCTTTCAGCATCTATAGTTTGTCCTCGGTTGGAGTGCTACCTCTTGTACATACTTGGCATCTAACATTTGTTCTCGTTCACTCATTTTGGTGGTAAACTTATCTTCTCGCCTTACATGTGTTCTACATACGAGTTGTTTTTCATGCGCTTCGGCCCCAATACAGGTGTAGGAATCGGGAGCCCAGATGTATGTAGCGGCATTATAGGTCTCCAAGGCACACTAGATACGGTCCATTTTCATTTTAATCGACAAATACTACGTGGATCTCCTGGACACAAACGTTTTTGCAATGGAGAGTTATTCGCAAGAGTTGCAACATCTATGTGAATAGCGGATAATACATGATGAAACAAGAATTACATAGGTAGAAATGTGTGGTAATAATGTACATTGTTGCTGTATTGTTATGTATTGCAGGCAAGGCAATCTTGCTCCAACTGAAAATGATGATTATTCGGGACAGCCGAGGTTATAATACATCATACTAAGGGGAAGGTAAGCGAAGAAGAAAACTTCTTACCATTTCCGAGTACCTCTAGTTTCTTGTTTTCTATGCACAAAGCAGACCTTCACAATCCCATTAAAAGATGGGGCTGATGATTCATGGTATTATGCAGTTCAACGGGTGAATTTCTCTACTGCTGTGCCTGTGAGCAAAAATGTTTTGCATCGCTCTATACAAGTTAATCCCCGTCACTAACTGCAATTGTTAAGTTCGCCCAGGTTTCTGTACAATGCGCAGTTTGAGGTAATGATCCGAAAACATGATTAATGGTACCCATTCTCAAAGCTCGACAGGTGCGAGTATGATAAAACAGTGAAAAGCTGGGTATCCACAAATAGCTGCATAAATATTTTTTTTTGTGGTAACATGTCCTTTTTATTACCAATGAAAACTTCACTATCAACTTACATTCATATTTACAACTCACAAAACTAAGAAGAACATCAAACTATACACTCTGCAAAATGTTAAAGGTAGTTCCCAGTTTTGGCACAACTGCACTTTTGTGGTGGATTTTGCAGTCTTCTTCCAGCTTAAGACCCTGTGTAGGATCCATTTCTGAATGTTAGCTATAATTTCAGTCCTCCCCTTATGACTCTCAGAGAATATCCTTTGGTTCCTTTCCTCCCATACAGTGTAAACTATGACAGCCAAGGTTAGTTTACTTAACCTGGCTCTAAAGCTCTTCCCCTTGAAGTTGTTACAAGCAAATTATAGGAGTTGAGGCTATGTGGTGAACTGCCTAGTAACTAGCAATTTATTTAAAACTTGCACCCAAATCTCCTTGCTCATATTGCATTCCAGAAAGAGGTTCTCAATTGTTTCCTGTTGTTGCTCACATAGGCTGCACTGATCCTCATTTATTATTTTCCATGTTTTCAGGTTGTCTTTAGTCTTCAATCTTCTTTTGCATAACAGTCATAATATAAATGCACACTTTGGGATGTGTCCAGAAAACCAAACTATCCTCCACCAACAAACAGTTGGATAATGATCCCTTATAGCTTGCCAGGCTGAGTTAGTGTTGAACTTTCCACTAGGGTGTGGTAGCCACTTTATTTGATCCTCATTCCTTGTATCACTATGCAATTCTGGTAGTTGGCTAGTGAGTAGCCTCAATTCTGGTGACCTTCTAGATAGGTTCCACATGCCTTGCACCAACACTTCACTCACCTTTATGTTCAGAGAACTAGCAGCATCATACACAATCCTCATTCCAAATTGATTGACAACAGGGCCATTAGGTAGCCAATTATTAAGCCAAAACCAAGTATTGTTACCATTCCCAATTTGATACTTGATGAGTGGCTGTATCTTGCCTCTAAGCTGTATAAGCTTTTTCCATGTCTAGGATTGATTAACTGGTGGTTTGAAAAACCAAAGGTTTTGATCTTTGATTATATAGGTGTGGCACCATTTAATCCATAAAGTGTATTTTTTGGTGGCCAAATCCCATATGTATTTTGCCACTGCTGCCTTGTTCCATTCATGGAACTTCCTTATGCCAAGCCCTCATTATTTCTTTGGCATGCACATATCCTCCCAAGCCATCTTTGCACCAGAACACTTTATGTCACTACCATGCCAAAGGAAACTCCTTATTTTTGCTTATATGTCTTTAATTATCTTCTTACGTAGCAAGAATAGTGAGCACCAGTAGACCTGTATGCTAGTTAGAACAGAGGTTGCAAGCTGCAGTCTACATGCATATGACAGGTGTTTGACAGTCCATCTGCTGATCCTTTTAGTGATTCTTTCAATCAATACTTGGCAATCAGAGACCCTGAGCTTGGTGGTTATTAATGGAACCCCCAAGTAGGTTACATGAAATTTGCCTAGAGGAATTCCTAGTAGTTGACTTAATGCCTGCACGTGAACTTCATTGATTCCTGCTGCAAAGAATGAGCTCCTGCTGCAAAGAATGAGCTTTTATTCAAGTTGCGCTTAAGACATGAGATTTGCCCAAACTCTTAAATAGATTGTTTGATTAGAATCAAAGATTGTGTGTTTGCCCCAGCCAAGAGAAACAAGTCATCAGCAAAACACACATGTGTAATCTCTAAGTCTTTGCACTTTGGATGGAAAGTAAACCCAGGTTTCATGGAGTAATCATCCAGAAGGCATGAGAAAGCTTCCATCACTATGAGAAATAAGTATGGAGAGATTGGGTCACCCTGCCTCAATCCCTTTTTTGCTTCCAAAAAACCCGTCCATAGATCCATTTAGGTTGATTGAGAACTTTGCAGTTGTTACACAATGCATAATCCACTGAATATATTTGTTAGGAAAATGCATATTTTGCATGACCATTTGGAGAAATCCCCATTCCATAGTATCATATGCTTTTTGGATGTCAATCTTCATAGCACATCTAGGCATTCCACCATCTTTGTGGTAATTCCTCACTAACTCTTGCATGAGTAAGATGTTGTCCCCAATGGTCCTCCCTTGTATAAAAGCTGCTTGTCTATTGCTTATTAGATGAGGTAGCACCCTTTGCAGTCTCTTGCATAGCATTTTAATGATGAATTTGTAGATCACATTGCAACAAGCAATGGGTCTAAAATCCTTCATTGTAACGCCCCCGAAAATCGGAGCTCCGCCGCCCCGAACTCCCGGGTCGTTAACTTACAGGATCACATCAAACCTGTCAAATCTTGTTCACTAACACATACTTCCAAAACAGTTAATCCGATATCAACTCAAACTCTTCACATTCAATATTACAAAACTACTCAAACTTGAACCATTAAGATCTAGGTTCTTTACAAACTCAAGTTCTTATAGAACGAGTTGACAAAATTGACCGACGCAGGGGTCTCCCTACACAGTAGTGATGGGCTCATCAGGATCTCACACAGACTCTAACCCATTCCTAAACATGCTACATTTGATCATCACCTGTAGAAGGGAGCCAAATGAAGGGTGAGCTTTTGAGAGCCCAGTAAGATCGTACAAGGATTACAAAATAAATTATAACACGACTCCAAAAAATCCAACAGACGATGATTTTCAAAACACTTCGAACGATTAAAACTCAATCATTACCCAAAATGATCAAAGTTCATCAGAAATAGATGCCAAAATAAATATTATCAATCTGAACAAAACCCAAAACAATCAATAAAAGATCCTTTTCAAGTCATCATTTCCAAAATACAACAGATTTTTTGAGGGATTTAACCCAAGTACAAATCATTTCAAATAATACAATAAAGGCTTCTCAGGGGATTTTAACCCAAGTACAAATCCTTCTAACTAAATACCATGAATATTTGCCAAGGGTTTTCAACCCAAGCACAAATCATTCTAGCTAATAAAATCAAAAATCAATGTTGATCCTGGGCGATTGCAATGCCATTATGGCAAGTTAATATAGTGTACACATGCATGATGTACTAAAATAATTACTAGTCCACTTGGGTACTAGTCTGCGTTTCATGCAGGATTCAACCAGCCTTATATCTCCTCCTCACTAAACAGGTACCCAGGTCAACATAGAAAATCAACAATATAAATGAGCGTTAACATAAGCTCATATCTCTGAAATCAATTCGGGTTCTAATAACAATAATCATACTGACATAAGTCATTGTTCGGAATTCCAAAAGAAAATCACAAATAAATAGTAAAAACAATTGCGAAACATTATTGAATTTAAGTGCAACAAATAGGAAGAACGGATACAAACAATTATCAAATTTGCTCAACCTGAAATACAGGCGGGCATTACAAAATTTCTAATTAATCGATTCAGGTTCAACATTAGGGTTTTCTGGGCAAGAACATGCTGATATCAATACATAACTTAGAGTTCGGCATTAGCCATAAATATATCAAAGGAATACTTATGAGTATAAGTAATTAAATAAGGGTTCGGACAAAAGTCTTTACCTAAGGTTTAGATAGAATCCCTTACCTGGATCCGCAGCTAAATTATCCTAACCGGAAGTCTTTAACTTTAACCTAAACGGAATAATCGAATCATTAGAACACAGGTTACAGTACAATATTATAACTTAATACGGACTCACACATGCTCCCAAAATGAACCTCTCATCACCAGGTATGTAAAATTATTAAAACGCCCCTACGGTGTAAAATTACCAAAATGCCCATCTCGGACTTAAATTACCAAAATGGTCTTCCCATAAGTAGAATCACTAAAATAAACTTCTCATATATAAATTTATGCAAAAATACATTTCTTGGATCAAATTACCAAAATACCCCTTCGGGGTGCCAAATTACCAAAATACCCCGTTACACTTGAATTCTCAAAATGACCTTTCCATAAGCAAAGTAACTACAATAATCTTAATATATGTAAATTTACTTCAAAATACCTCTTATCGATAAAATTACTAAAATGCCCCCTTCGGGGTGATAAATTACCAAAACACTCCTGGGTGTTTTCGACACTGGAAAAATTTCAAAATATCTTAAACCTCTATATTAAGCATTTTGATATCATTTCCGGTCTAAAAAGTATTTTTAAGAATTTTCGCCTGAAAATCTCAGACCGGTGTCAGGACTGAGCGCTAAAAGGCCAGTTTCGAGAAAAATACCTATCGGCCTTGGAATGGCCCAAAATTTTAGATAATGAATCGTATCTGTAAAATAGGGCTTCCATACAATTTTTATGTTAAAATAACTTGGTTTGCTATGCTAAATAAATTGATAATTGTAGTTACCCGATACCCTCATTTAGCATCCTTCGCGGACTCCAGAAATTCTCAAAAGTTTCCAGAGCGTAGATCTTGTAAAATTATCAGGGATTACTGTTTTAAATTTTGTCTAATTTTGGCTTTAGATATTTATGAAAATTCGTTGAAATCTGCCTAAATTAATTCCTACCTTTAGTGACAATTACGCTTCCTATTCAAATTAAACACACACTAGTTCACGTTTTTTGCACCTACTTCTCTTCTTCCTCCAGCTTCATCTGTGCACGCACAAAGAACACACACAACTCACTGAAACTCACCATTTCACTCATGGCCACTCTTCCAAATACTTCCAAAAGCCTACACAAATGAATTTAAACTTAAATACTTACACTAACATACAATTAACCACACCATTACACAGCCCCATCACTCACCCGAAACACATATGTTCAAGAACACACACACACAGTCACACCAACACACTTTTCACACACCAAAACCCACTCAATTCCTCGGCAACACCAAAGTTTCACCACCTTACCCAAACTTCCTCCTAACTTCACATTAAAACCACCATACCACAAACACAATTCATATCTCCTCACTGCACCGCACCGCACCCAAACACACACACATACTACTAAAATTATACCCAAAATTAACACATAGTCGAGTCATAGAAACTAGGTGAAGATTCACCTTGAAAGAACTCTGCCTGAGCTTCCCATCTGTTTCTTTCTTCCCATTTTTTTCCTCTGTTCTGTTGCCTTCTTCCTTCTCTCTATTTCTCTTCACTATTTCCCTTCTGTTCTTCTTCAATAGGCTGACTCATACTGATGTCCATTACCTCAGTTGCCTCTGCAGCTGTACTTTTACTAGGTCTGTTCATACTGGTTTCTATTATCTCAATTTCCTCGGCATCTGGTACAATTGCATCAAATTGATTTGATAGGACAATTAGGTTGTTCTCATGATTCTGTGATTGACTCTGCTTAATCAGAGTTATGTTTGTGTGTGTAACTTCTATCTCACCTCTTTTTGCTTCCTGTTGGTTTTCACAGACATTGACAGCTTTGTGGTCTTTCATTCTCCATTCCATTCTTGGTGCAAGCTTATTGTTGCATCTCTCATATGTGTGTCCAAACACTTTACAATGATTGCATTTGATAGGTTTCCAATTGTATTCAATACTTTGGTTGATGATTTCCCCAGTGGGATCTTTAATTGGCACACTTTTAGGAAGTTCATCATCTATGTTCACTTCTACACATATCCTGGCATATGTTAATCTCTCTTGATTTGCAGTCGTCTTATCTATGTATAATGGCTTACCTACTGAGATGGCAATTCGGCTTAGCATTTCCTTGGATCACATGTGAAGTCGTAACTGCGATAGGCGAATCCATATAGGAATAGAACCAGTACCTTCCTTTTCCAGTGAGACATTTGTCGTCCATGGCTTTGTGATAAGTGGTTTGTTGTCAAAAGTCCAAGGCCCCAGTTCAATTATTTTACTTTGGGCTGATTGATCCTCAAATCTTACAATATAAACTCCAGATTTCAAGAGGCTCAGTTTGAATGTTCCAAACTTTCTCCAGATTCTTTCCAAAAAGCCTTTCATAACGTAAAAAAGGAGGTTTCACGCCAAGAACATATGTAACAATTGAGTTCTGCCATTGTTGAACTCCTATTTTCACTTCTTCCAAGGAGTATTTAACTCATTTGACTCTACTTACTGTACTGGGAAGAATGTAGGTGAGCTGCATTCTCTCATTTTCCTCTGGCTTTGACGCCATGATTTTTGCAAATGATTTGCTGATTTGGAGGCATTCCATTCGAATTGGACTGTCTTTAAGGGCCAGATCTGGAAATTCCCCTAAGTACATATTCTTTATGCTTTTTTGTATTGTGTTAGGCACGTGCTCCTTACCTGATAATTGTTGCCCTTGGATGACATGCTCTGTTATGTTGTTATTCTCATGCCTCCATCTCTGTTATCTTCTGATGCAAACTACATTGTTTTCTGTTGTTCCAAATTAGGGTTCTATAGATGCCTGAAGATGCGCTCCATTTGATCTTTAAGCTCACGGTTTTCCTTCCTCAATTCACTGTTGCAAGCCTGCAAGTCATTGTTACCCATGATTAAACCCTCATCGGAATCAGAGCTTGTGTTCGACTGGTTCTCCGATCGAATATCCTTCACGTCCATATGTTGTAAGGATCCTAACATGACTGTAATTCCATTCGCATTATGTTCATTTGATGAAACAATTGATGAAACTTTCTCGTGAATCCTATTCCATTATTTCCCAACAAAATCAGCAGCAAAGGGGTCCTTAAGGGGACCTCTGAGGCCTTCCGATCTTCTTGTTGCCGATGGACTCATGTTTTCATGTTCATCATTTCTTATTGTTGATGAATCAGAGCGCTAATCCTTGGTTTTGAAGAAGAAATGGTGATGGAATCTTAGAAGTGACAAAACGGTTGTAGAGAGAAGGTAGAGCTTTTTCAGTGTGGGTGATGCACCAATCTTGTTGCTGCAGAAACAAAATTCAACAATTAATGACAGAATATCATCAACTAGTATCAACACCTTTATCTTTATTCATGAATTATGGTAATATTAACAAAACAAACTCGAGATAAGGTTCTTTAAGGCTATTTCTGGTTTGATGAAGCTCACCATCCTAGAAAACGTGTGTCTTTTGGCCAAAGCAAAATAAGAGGGGCTTATGCCTTGGGAAAAGATGTTATTATCCAAAAAAGAGACAAGCTCTTTCAGCTTCTAAACATTAAAACTCTATCCAAATGAAATGTCTCCAAACACATTTACAGACTGGTATGTGAAATTAGAACAAGCATGTGTGCAAATGAATCATATGAGTATAGTACATTTAATAGCAAGCTTAACGTCTAACACAAATGAAACGTGTGATGACCGTCAAATCAAAAGGTAGTCACTTAACACGAGCTACAATCAAATTCGATTCATCCCTTTTCAGCATTATCATTCTGGTAGTACACCAGATATGTTTTCTCAATAATCTTTCCTTTGTGCTATACTTGTAGAGTTGAACCAACAACCTTTATACATGCATCAAGTTTCTTGTTGGGTTTCCAGATCGGCAAACGTTTAACATGAAATTTTCCACTAACTTAAAGATGAGGAATTACACGAAACACATCAAATAGAACTCAAAGAATTTGGTGGAGAATGCCAATAAACTTATCTGCACTAGACAATATCCAATATAATGAGTCTTTGCTAATAAGATCATCAACCTCTTAAGGTAACTGATCCAAATGTTACTATCCTCCTACTGTAGCCATGTACAATGCAGTTTCTGGGAACGTTTTTGGCTCCCATGCCATTAGATTAGTTCAGCGGATGTATAATTATGTGGTCATCTTTCAATTCTCTTTAGAGCCTAAGTTTATAAGAAGCAAATGGGAGAAAACCTTTTTGATAATGGCAATCTTCAAAGCAAATCCCACTACAATACATGAGGTCTTTTATGAAGTTACTTCCCTCAAGATCCTATTTTGTATTAAAACATGTTGCTCAGAAAATCTACCTTAACCAGTTGGACTATTCGATATCCTCCTCTTACAATTTAGGGCAGATTCCAAACGGGAAGGAGAATCAATTTTCTTTTTATTGATTTAGTGGGTGGAGACTTTGGGGTGGGGCTGGTGATAGCATTGTTACGATTACGTACGAGTTTGATGTCGATAGTCTTTTTGTTGCCTAAGGGAAAGAAATTCTCGCGCCTAAATGCAGAATGGAGAGTGGAGAGTGTACACAATAGTGTGGCGATAACATTGCTAATTTGCACCAAAAAGATAACATTGCTAAGGTCACATGTTAGTTTTATGATGATAATCTCTTTTCATCTCTTTCTTGATAAACTTCATGAATTTTCATGCCTAGATGTACAATGGAAAACTTACGACGAGCATAAAGTTGGGAGAAGAACGATACTCACATTTTTTTAAATAAATACATAAAGAAAGCGAGAAAAACATACATATAAAGGGGGACATATTATTTTTTAGGCACATTGAAAATGAGGGCAAATGCCTTCAACTAGCTAAATCCGAGGTTGTCAATGGGAATGTTCACGCATACAAAAGCAGTAGGCATTTCCTCATAGAGGGTGTGAGATAATTTGATTAGCCTCAAATTATGTCACAAGCTTTTGATTCCCTCACGTTTTACAAAACTCATATTATGATAACTGAGAGAGAGCAGTCATGTCATCGCATACGTAAACTCTTTTAACTCGTCACGTGAACTTTCTTATTTTGACCTTTTGAAATTATTTTAAATTTATTCACCTTTGTAATAATGATTTGAATTATTTTTTTTTCTTTCCCTCTTTCTTATTTAACTAGTTTTGATCCTGTGCTCGTGCTTTGCACACGGGAGCACTCATAGTCAAATAAAATTAAGCAAATAGAATTCACTGATACCAGAATTTTTACATATCTGATTGAATTTAAATCAAGAGTCAACTTATTAGTTTTCTTTTCTCTTGTAAAAGTATTTAAAAATATGAGCACAACACTAATAGTTAATTTGCAACAAATTAGTTACAAACAACACTACCCAAAGATGAAATGGTCTGGAAGTCTCAATTTAGTGTGGCAAAGTAAAATTTTTGTCCTCCTAAATAATTTATGCAAGAGGAAAAGCAACATTTAAGTTTATGATGAATAAACTTTTATCAACAACAAAGTTCAAACTTCAAGTTCCAGTGGGGGGGGGGGGGGGAGAGACCAAAGAGATAATGATCAAATTTTAAATTCATAAAATGAGATTATCTCAAGGGAGGATATGGTATTACCGAATTGTGAGGGAAAAATATTGGGACTTAAATAGGATTAGGAGGTTTAGGAATTTTGAAAATCTATTTTACGAATTCAAAATTTATAAAAGGAAAGTGTCAAAGATTAAGGGAGGATAAGGTCAACTTGTAATTTAATTGTGAGAGATAATTTTGGGACTTTTAATAGAATTAGTCAGGTTATGATTTTTGGAATTCATTTTGAAGTTAGATTAGCCATAACAAAATTCAAAAAAAGGGAAATGGATGTCTAAGAAAAGATATAAAAGGATACTTAAGAAATTCAACATAGAATATAATAACTTCGGTTTAAGTTCTTTCCACAATCAGATTATATATTTCAGTTTTCAAAGAAGGAGGAAAAATGTGTGAGGATCATAATTGCTAAAAGGGCTAATTACACATATGTCTCTGAGGTTAGGGGTAATTACAGTCAAGGACACTAAGTTTCAAAATGTAACATGTCGTGACCAAAAATGTTTCAAATGTATCACCCGTGTTCATTCGTCAGGGTTCCGTCTAAAAAGTGTACTTTTTTATGATGTCATCAATACGTATTTTTAAAATGACGAAACTACCCCTTGTACTGTACTGAATATTTTTAAAATTTTTAATCTTTGATTTCAAACTTAATTTAAAGATTGGGTTTTAAAACCTTAAATTGATTTGTTCCCTATTTAAAAAATTTCTCAATTTACAGTCTATTTCATCAAAATTATTCTGAGTCATGTTCTCTTTTCTCAATTTGATCTTTATGAAGCATTCTGAGCCATCATCAAAACCCTAATTTGCAAATTAGGGTTTCAATTTGCAAATTAGGGTAACGAAGCAGTCGATCGCCAGATTCCTCAACTTTCTTGCCGGAACAGAGCACTCTCTTTCCGCCCTTCCTCGCCTCTATAGCCGACAACATTTGATCAAACAAAAGTAAGTACTTGGGCCTTAGAGGTAGCGGCTGGGGAAGCGAAGGGAATAGGAAGACCAGGAACGGCATCACTTGACCAAAATCAGAATTCACGTCGGCGGTTCTTCCCTCGCCGGAATCGCTCGCCGTCTCTTCGTAGCCTTCCCACTTTCCGTTTCCCTCTGAACAGCGAGCGACGTTTCTAACGAGACCAACCACTCGGCAAGGCTCTCTCCTTACACAGTAAGCTCATACCTCCACCACTAGCGACGGGGACGGGGAAGGGAGATGGTGGGGGCGACAGGGAAGGGGGAGGGTGGTGCGACGGGGAAGGGGAAGGTGGGTGCGGCGACGGGGAGGCAGACGAGGCGGCGAAGGGTGCTGTGAGGAGTTATGAGACAGAAATGGGGTTGGGGCGGGTGAGGTGAGGGGTGGGGGGGGTAGTTGTTGTTTGGGGGGGGGATTAATGGCATTAAAAATAAGATGTAGAGTCATATAATTAATGGAAGAAGATGAAATAATGGCATTAGAAAAAAAAAATAAGGTTCCAACTGAGGGGTAATACAGTCTTTTCATCAAAACCGTTAGGATTTTTAGGGTTTCGTTTGGTCAACGGATATAAGTGTAATTTGTTCAAATATTGTCCTTACCTGTAATTACCCCCAAACTTGAGGGACATAGATGTAATTAGCCCTTACTAAAATTTAGGTTTCATGAATAGTATTACTGTCTAGAGATAATCATGGTTAGAATTAAAAAGTTAGAAAAGAAAAGTCCACATGGCGAGCTGAGAGACTGTCCAAATAAACGGTGACGTAACAACTTTATCTCAGTTTCAGCTTATATATATAACTTAACCTAAGTTGCTAGTGCGATCTGGCCGTCCGCGGGCGAGAATGGACGGCCAGATCGCGCGCCACAACAACAATTTTTTTCACCGTTTGCGACATAATGTAGCGGGCGGTAAATTATCGTTCGCTACATTGTGTAGCGGATGGCCAAACAGCGCTAGCAACTTGCTAGCGCTATCAATGGATCACGACCTTATATATATATCCTTTTACCATTTAAAATTTAACCAATTAAATAGATTTTATATTTCTCTCTTATGTCAACATGTTTATTAAAAAAAATTGTTTATATTTTGACTATTTCGTTAGTTCCTAAGACTTTGCCAAAACTAATTTTCTATGTATTCCCTCTAGTTTAAGAGCAGCCCAATATCTATTAGTTTTTTTTCTCTACCTAAGATAATCTCCCTCCTTTTAATTTATTAGAAGTTTATATATATAGTTTACTCTCCAATTTTATTTCAATCATTTGGTGCATGGCTTTACTCTTTTCTTGATGGCATTGAATAATACAAACCTCAACATATGGATTATTATAGTTAAAATTATCACTATTATTTTCTATTAGTTGAGATAGACTAGTTATTTCTATCATTTTATATACTATTTTTCATCTTCCTTCGTTGGTAAAAGCTAGCAATTATACAATGAAATTCAATTTTAATACAAAAAATAATAAGAAAACTAAAACAAAAAGGTCAAAATAATTTAGTAGTTATTTTTTCGTCAGTACTAATTTATTATTGTTATTAGATATACATGTACGAGATCTATCAATCAAAACTTTGAAAGTTATTCTTCCCGTGTGCAACGCACGTGAGCAACAATATTCTCCATCAGTTTTAATGGAGAAGCCAAACATTCTCCATTAGTTTTTTTTTCTCTAACTACCATAATCTTCCTCCTTTTATTTCATTACAAGTTTATATGTATAATTTATTCTTCCATTTTATTTTCAATCATTTATCGTATATCTTTACTTTTTTCTTGGTGACTATGAGTAATACAAATCTCAACACATGGGTTACTATTGTTAGTATTATCAATATAATTACTATTAGTTAGCAAAGACTACTTTCATAACTTCATATACTGTTTTTCAAAGCTGACAAGTATTACTCAAGTTTATTTTTCATAACTAAAATTGGTAAAAGAACTCATGTAAAAGAGTATAAATAATTTTTTAATTATTTTTTGTCACTAGCAATTTCGTTATTCTTAGTAGGCATACAAGTACGAGAGCTCTCAATAAGTATTTTGATAGTTATTAACTCTCGTATACAAAGCACGATATCAAAACTACTAAAAAAAAGAATTAACAATTTCATTTCAAAACTACCAAACTCACTTACCATATATATATATAAGGTAAGTTTGGAGGATGCTAGTTCGATTTTGGATGAGTGAGTCATAATACATACAAACAAGAAGAGGTTACCTACTTAATTTTTTGACCAAATCATATCTATTATAACAAACTCTGACTGGTACCCGAGTTGTAGGAATCTTACTCCAATCCCGTATATGGTGACAATTAATAGTTTATAAATATTTTTAGTGACTTTTCTGCTAGCACTTCTAACGACAATTCTTAATAGTATTTTTTTAGCGTCACTAAATAAAGGTCACTAGAAACATATATCGACTATTAATTGACGCTATACGATGAATATGAGAAAGATTCATTCAACTTAGATAGTAGTCAAATTTTTTCCTATCTATTACATGAATCTTGTCTAACATCCTTTTTTTTTCTTCTAGGCAATCAAAGCGTCACTTGCATTCAATGGTTTGTTAACCTTTAAAAAACGGTGTCGTTGTTTAAAAAATACTGCTATTGTTAATAGTAACCAAAGTATCAGAGGAAATTAAAAACTTTCAAATAGCTTAATAATAGTAAAAACTGATATTTAAACCTTAAACTTTATTTTTCATCATTTAACTTCTTACTATGAGTAATTACAGTGATTATATAACGACACATTTAACATTACTCTATAACGACACTTTTGACAGTTTTAGAGTCGGAAATGGTTAATAGATGTTAGATTTGGGCCTCGTGGCAAGTCCACTTGTCATTCACTTTTAGGTCTTCTTGCTCCTTTACTGTGTGGCTCCAGTTGAAGACTCATCATGCCATTTTTGCTCATACCCCCTTCTCAACCCCCTTCCTTAATTCTCTCCCTCTGCGTATTTGTGCGTGTGTGTGTTTATGCTTGTGATGTTTATGTAACACCCACGTACACCATAAGCCTCACATAGTACATGTATGGCGAGCACAAGTTCACCCTCATTCGCCCTGTCCAAGTTCGACTTTCCCGTTTCTTGCCACAAAAGAGTGACATACAAGAATCCTTCTTTAACCCCTTTTAAAAGACCCCATTTTCCAAGAAAATTCTGGGATTCCAACAAACCCTCCAAACTTTCTCTGTCTGAGTCAAATGGATTTACTGTTAATTCAAGCTTGGATGAGTATTTAAGCGATGGTGCAGCCAAAGGAAACGTTCCACAGGTTGAAGTAAAAACCTGGTAAAACCCCCACTTTCTCTCACATTTTAATGTTCTGCTGATCTGAATAACTTCCAAATTCTTGCATGTATTCATTTTGGGCACTCTCGCGGTTTCATGGTATTTGACTTTTGCCAATTTCCAGGATAGCGTTTGGACGTGTCAGCATGTAATTGTACTGAAATAGCAATTACGATAGAGTAATTTCCCTTTTTGATAAGTCAAACAAGGGTAAAATCCAATGAGAATGAGTAAAGTCAATGTTACATGTTCAAATTATGTTCTAGGAGCATCTTTTTTTTGGGCGTAGTGAATTTAATCAATAGGGTCCGCTTACTGCCAATTACAACTTGCGTTGTATCTTTTACGCATGATATGTATTATGTTCCAGGCTGGACGAATAAACGCTCTTCATAAGTTAAGGTCACTGGGATTAAATAGAAAAGTTAATCGAGAGGTACTGCTTCTTGCTTTATGTGGACAAATTCCTGTATTTGAAACTATGGGGTTTGGAAAACGTGATGGAGTTATTATTGAAACTGAAATCGTGGAGGTGGAAAAACGCGTGTCTTGGTAGATCATTGTGCAAGTGTAAGTGTATAACCATACTAGTTCATATTTCAAGTAACATCTATTGTGGCGTTATCTTAAACCAATCCAAATGGAAACTCACAAACACATTCATACATACTGTTGAAATCCACACCAAACTATATTTTGTTTAGATTCCGTTCATAGCCCTGAAAAAGAAACTCCAGATCCTGTCATATAGTCTTCAATGCAAGCACTAGATATTCAAAAAATACTAATGAACATGCATACTTTTCTCGCCTGCCATCTGACACGTGTTCTGGCTTCATGGCAATTGAACTTGGATTGAGAAACAAGTTTTTGACGTAATGTACTGCCTAAAGATGGCGTAACACATGTAGACATGGTATGACAAAAAGAAAAGAGAAGGCACCGTTAGCTATAGTGCTTCTTATTGTGACAGTTATAGGAAGAGCTTAGCTATGAATGAGGTTGAGATGATATTCCTGCGGGTGTTGGTCTTGGATAACCTAAACTCCTCCCTTGACACAAAAGAACCAAGAAACATGTGAATGGGCGGTTGCTGAAATCTGTTGCCCCTCAAAGTAACTTCATGTTTGGTCAGCTCTAGAAAATTGCTATTTCGTCTATTGGCAACTTGGGGGGACTGAATTATATCTAGCAAGTGCTTTATATTTAAAGACTTTCGACATTCGGCTATGGAAAACGTAGGTTTCTTAACGATTTTTGAACTTAGTGGTGTAGCTATACGTAAGATGCATTGTGTCAGGGTTCGGTGGTTTTTACGGATTGTGTAGAGATTTGGCAGGCTGTGTCCTTAGCATCTCATTTAGATGGGCTAGCATTTCCTATGGAGATGTTTTCATCTATTTGTATCAAAGCTTGATATGCATTGTTCGCCCCATTTTCTAATAGCTTAAGCTTTTAGAGCGATTTTTAAGTTGACATGGTATCGGAGCTCTGGTTTGGCAAGATCTTGGGTCTAATTCATCCTGCTTGCATAGATGTACTTAAGTTTCTGGAACAATTGGTAATTTAACAATTTGTATTCCAAAAAACAATAGGGAATATTGCTGATACCGTGTGAAAAGAAGTCTGGACTTCACTATTGCTCTGTGAGGTGAAATGTGCTAACATCAAGTACACACCTATACCAATTGCGCGATAGAACAACACCTGTTACCAAAATGTAAACTACGTGGGGACTATGGGACTATTGTTTTTATTACTCTTCATTTGAATTCCATATAATTTTGGGTAATTTGGTAGGTATTGGCTAGCTACCCCACACCCCTTATATATCTCTACTTATGTTCTAAACGACCTCAATACATAAAACATTACAACGCAACTTCTTCAAACTTACACATACGTACTGGACAAAGTAAATGCTAACAAAACGAGCACTCCTCTTCCCTTTTGTCTCAATCAATCACTACTTACATCCTAGGTTAGACGATTTAATCTTTTTGCCAAAGCAATCTACACCATTATAAGAACAAGGTTCCTTGACTGTAATAGTGTTGTAGCATGATTGTGAAGTCCGTGACTACCAATGGCGCAAAGTATTTCTTGCTCTTAATATTAGCATCTTGGAACATCAGTTAAACTATCCGATAAGTTACTTTAGGCTTGAATGACCTATATGGTAGGGGGTTGGGGTTGGACATGTGCTGCACTGCTGCCCTACTAATTCTTTAACTATGATGTCCTTATGATGGCTCTAGCTAATGGAAGTTGGAATGAAATAGCATTCGCACAGAAACCACCATTTTTCCAACCCACTGCCCTCATTTCAACTTACATGAACTGAGTTTGTAAGCTTGATAAGTGTGCGTTGATTTAGTGGCATTGAAAATCTCCCTTTCATTGTTTCTGTTATCCACTTTCCAGTTATAGACTTTGGACAGTATCCTTAGAATCTAATTGTCTACTTTTTCTCTCTTAATGCTTTTTCCTCTATCTTGTAGTATGTGGACCTGGAGGGGTTATTCTATCCGCTATCAGTGTGCTGGGGACAGTGGACCTTCTTTAGTTTTAGTTCATGGTTTTGGAGCAAACAGGTCATCATTCACATTATGCTTGTCGTGAACTCTTTGATATAGGTATTAATGCTTTTACTGCATTGCACTAATCTTCTCCGCCCTTTTGTTTATTTGAGATTTGAGCACTGCTTTAGTTGAAGGTTTTTATGGAAATGATTTGAGTTCATGAAACACTAAACCTCAATACATGGTTTTAATTGTTAACTTTTGCCAACTTTTTGAAGGTTATTGGAAGGGAAGTATATTTCACTAACTTTTGTTCCTCGTATTTGCTTTTGTGGTCTTTATATATCTGTGTTGTAGACGTTTGTTAAAGTGCATGCAACATGACATTCCCTGAAGTCAAGCTCCCAAATGGTGTAGAGGATATCGAAGCAGAAACTCACATGTATAATACTGCCAACCTTCTTGCGCCAACCAGTGGCAACACAAGAAAACACACCAAGAAGATAAATTAACATAAGATTATTGAATATATATTACCTCAAGCATGTAACGCACCAATATAGTGGAAAAAGTACTCTTCAATTTCTTCTATTACGGTAACTGTAGTATCACAATGATACTTGCTCTCCAAGAGACAGCGCTGGGCTTAACCCCTAATCTTGGCTCTGCAGAAGCACTTACTCTCACTAGCTCAAATATGAGAAAGAAAACTACAAAAGAGCACGGCTAAGACCTATATTTATGCTAGAAGTCTAACCTGGCCTTGGTTGACTAGCAAGATGCTTTTTTGACAAGAAATAAGAAATGTGCCAATAATTCAATTCTAATCAACTAAGTAGTTGAATCGGCATGGATAAAGCTCATTCGAAGTATCAGCCCGACTTAGAGTAAGTGGTGGCCCTTTGACACTCCCCTCAGCACTGACTCAATGCTGATGCTGTCCCTAAGCTTCCTCCAATATTTAAAAAACTTTGGCAGAAATGAAAATGTCTTCTTTGAGGAACTGTAGGGAGTGATGGCAATTTCTCGAGTTATGTTGATGGTAATGGTAGCAATAGCCAAGACGATTATGATGTTAGTATTGGGCCAATTGTGATGGTGTGGGCATTGTGCTGAGTGGTAATTGTTGTGGTGGTGCCATTTCCTTTGCGATAGACCGGACTAACAACCAAAATATTACTCTGGATGTTGCATTCATGATTACAGATTTCATCGATTGACATGTGGAAGTGTTAGTCTTTTATCTGTTAGAGCAAATTATTATGGTCATGCATACTACAGTCTTTTAACTGTTGATTCTGGGTCGATACACTTATGGTGACTGATGTTCTACTGCATGTTGAATATTAATGTTGAGATACTTATTGTGAATATTTATAACTGTCATCTATTAAATTTGGAAACTTTAAAGCATATTTTTCTTTCCCTATGCTGGTTCTTGTGTTCATGATTACAGTTTTCATCGATTGACAAGTGCAAGTGTTAGTTTTTCATCTGTTAAAACGAATTATTATGGGTATGCGCACTACAGTTGATTTACGGTTGATTTTCTGATCATATGTATCGAATGGAGCAGTTTCCACACCCTCTATAAAATTCACTTCTGTGTTTCCTCTTCCTCACTCCCTCACCCCCCTTTTCTCTCTTTGTAACTCCCACCCTTGACTATCACAAACCAGCCCAGTAATTACTCTCTCTTTATTATACATCCAAAAAATCAGTGGGGCCATAATTTTTACAAGAGAATTCAACTGCCCCTTTATAAATCGGTACACATGAACGTAAATACTCACTATGCGAGAGCTTTTTAGATAGGCATTTAAGCCATGCATATATATGCTTGGGCATGTTAACATTTAGGTAGTACGGATTTTCCCAAATTTAAATTCAATAGCTTGGATTTCATTTGGGTGGTTTATGCAAGTTCTAAAGCTTCTGATTCATGGCGGTCGGTATTGTAACTGTGATTCTTTGATGATAGAATAGATTATTCATTGTTTCCGTAATAATGTGCTATGTGTTTAATGTAATATGAGCCCAATTTGTGCTGCAATTGTGTTACCAGCTGCAAGTGTTCACGTGGAGAGTCGGAATGGAGAATAATTGATTTGGGTAGTTGTTTGGTGGTTCGATCACATGGTTGATTCGATTCTGGTGTAGAGAGAGAAGGAGGGGGGTGGGGGTTGAAGATATGGAAGAAATGTGTCTATGGGTGTGGAATTTGCGAAAAAGGGTGCAGAAATAGCCGCACCCTGTATTTGTGATGACTGATCTTTCTATTGCATGTTGAACATGAAAGTCGAGATACACATGCATTAAGATTTATTAACTACCATCTTTTAATTGTTAAAAGCTTGTTCTTTGATCCGTTCCTATTTCATTTTCAGTGTGTGTAACTCAGTATTTGTGCCTCACTTGTCTTTTTCAACAGTGGCCATTGGAGGAAAAATATTCCAATCCTTGCGGAATCACATAGGGTATATTCACTTGATCTTATTGGTTATGGTTATTCAGACAAACCAAATCCTCGTGACTTCAGAGTTACCTCCTTCTATACATTCGAAACATGGGCCACACAGTTGAATGACTTCTGTGCTGATGTTGTGAAAGATGAAGCATTCTTTATATGCAATTCGATTGGAGGTGAGCAACCTTCTAGCAACTTCTATTTCCTGAGTGCATCCATCTGACATTTTCTTGGTGCTTGATTAATTTTCTCTCAGTATTCGATTAGAAAAGATTAATGTAGCCTGACTTCCTTCCCCCTTCACCCACTTATTTTTGCGCTTGGGGAATTGTATTTGAATGAGACACAGCGATACTGGCCTTCTAAATTCTGATCTATGTTTTATCACAATTTTCAGATACATCTTAGTTTCTATAGTGATTTAAGTGATGCTTGTCTTAAACTTTGGTTATTCCTTAAGCTTGGCTAAGCATAAGGTGAAAATCTACCCCTTCTCTTTAGGACTTGTTGGTCTGCAGGCAGCAGTTTTGGAGCCACAGAAATGTAAGGGCATTTTGCTCCTCAATATATCTCTTTGTATGCTACATATAAAGAAACAGCCTTGGTTTGGAAGACCTCTGATTAAATCATTCCAGAGTTTGCTCAGGTATACTTGCTTAAAGCTTTTATCCACTCTAGTGCTTCACTTGCCATTGTAGATTTTAATTTAGTTATGTTTTGTGCCAGAATACCGCTCTGGGAAAGTTTTTCTTCAATAGTGTTGCCACTCCTGATTCCGTGAGGAGTATTCTCTGCCAGGTATTTACTTTTACTTTAGTTGTGGTTCTGGCAGTAATTTATCCATGATAATATAGGTGTTCGACTCTCTTCTTAACAAGTAAAATATAAATGTAAAGGACTACCCAGAAGAAAGGTTGAGTGTGTGATTTTTCTTGGGGTAATTGACGTTTTAAAGTTTAGTAATTCACACAATCAGAAGAAAGATGCTGGCCCAAGGAAACTATTCAAATATGTTGGAAAAACGTCATTGAGGATACTTTTTTGAATTCTCTATCCAATGACGTGAAAGATTATGCTCTGTCATTTCTCTAGGCTAAGTTAAAAGGAAATATGCGCTGCCATTTCTAACATATTTCCATTACTCCTTATGTAGAATGACAACTCAAAGAAAGCCAACCGTCTAGGACTCTGGGTTATGCCAAACAGAACAAAAGTCACGTCTTGTTATTCTGCCGACAAAAGAAATGCAAAAGATGATGTATACTCACTCCCCATACTTTGTTTCTCTCCAAGTAAACTATAGGGAATTTGTTCTCTCTAAAACAATGGACAGTTACATGATCTTCTACGGAGAACAAGTCCTGCAACCTTATTATGAACTTCTTAGGGGGCTGTGTTCTCAGTTTTGGAATCAAAGTTTCTTGGAGGCATTTGCTTCAAATTCCTAACATTCTTAATTACTGGTTTAAATGGGAAATCATACTTAAAGAGGTGACGAGTCACCATATGGAATTTAATTTCAGCTTACAATCCAGATTTTGCCGAAGTTAGAGACTGCCATCGATCTCTAGCTTGACAGTATCAAGCTCCTATAACATGTTCAAGTACTCTATAAGGGTTGTGCTTCCTTGTCGAAGACTAGTAAGATACTCGAACATCTCATATTACTTAGTCATGCCAGGTATAGCTTAATCTTTTCTCACTTATCAAAATAAAAAAAAAAAGGGAAAAAGGAAAATCTCTTCACATTGAAAATAGTAGGCTGTCCCCCATTTCAAGGCTCATATCTTAGACTTGTCCACTAAATCCGTCATTTCATACTAGCCAAAGCACCTCCCAAGGATAGCAAGCAATTTTGAAAGCTCTTGACAATTTATACTCCCCAAAATCCCTAGCTTCCAGAAAATTTTGCTTCAGTGTCCCCAGCCATGTCGAAAAGGATTCTGCCTCATAATTTTTCAAAAGTTTCCACCTCTACAGACTTATCTGAATATCTAAGTGAAATTTTGTTGCTTCTCAAAAAGAAAACCATAGAGGTGGAATAAGAATACTCTCGCCTCATACAGTATACTCCCTTTCGCTCTTAAGCCCGACAACATGCGGCTTACTTCCTGTGAACTTTGGTAACTAAGTCATTAGTATAATGTCTGCTTCACCACAGTTAAAGCATGACAAAATATTTGGGCCCGCTCTCTACAGCTTAAGCTTTAGAGCAAATGTTAACATGGTATCAGAGCTCTGGTTTGGCAATGTCTTGGTTTTGGGTCTTCCTGCTTGCTTATTTGGTCCACCCTTAAATTGTACACTTGGTGGAGGTGCACCTTGATTCATTTCTCATTGATTTGTCTTTCCATGTGCAATCGGGGCTTGCACTGGGGGAGAGTGTTAAAGCATGATAACATTGTGGATCCAATCTCTAACAGCTTAAGCTTTTAGAACAAATGGTAACTTAACAATCAATTACTCATGACCGTTCCATTAAGACTCTGCCTGCATCTGCCAAATTGACATAAAGGATCTTCTCAAGTTCAGGATCTTTGAGACGATTCTTTCTTGGTTTCTAGGCTTAAAGGTTCACTTACACTGGGTTTTAAGGGCTGAAAAATGGATGGGTTTCATGGCTGCCCCTTTCTATGGCCAAGTAGATTGAATTACTGAAGATAATCCCAACCTTCGCTTACAAAGATACTATAAGACAGAAAGGAGAGCTGACAAAAACATATGTTGGGACTTCTTGGGCATATCTATGAAAATAAAGGACCTCCAAAAGTTTCTCCATGCTATCTTCAGAATGCCATGTGAGAACTTGGGCCTCTACACTAATTGAGACCTCCTCTATAAACTTCTTCTCGCTTCCACTGTTCCTCATCAGGTCCATTGAAATATACGATGTCTTGCATGTTATAGAAACTTGATTGTATGGCGGGTATATTGAGGATCAGAACTGCCATTAGTTTAAGACAATTATTTGGTCTCAGACATGCAGTTGAAATGCAACTGATAATATAATGCTTTGAAGTAAAGAGTAATGGTTTGTGGAGGACTTGTGATTTCTGAAAAGCATTATTTGTAGTCGGATGAAAGTATGAACAAGTTCTGCAGTCTATGTTGGCTGTTTCTGAACGGAATATGTTGCAGTGTTACCATGACACCTCCGAGTTGACAGATGAATTAGTTCAGACGATCCTCCTTCCAGGACTTGAGCCTGGTGCTGCAGATGTCTTTCTTGAGTTCATCTGTTACTCAGAGGGCCCTCTTCCTGAGGAACTATTGCCTCAAGTGAAGGTAATGTCTTAATGACTCCCAATTCTGAAAACTTATCAATATTAGATTGCTTTTTATTTCCCAAGTTTGTGATTCTTTTTACCCTTTCTCTTCTTTGTAGTGTCCAGTTTTGGTAGCATGGGGTGATAAGGATCCTTGGGAACCTATTGAGCTTGGAAGGGCCTATAGTAGCAATTTTGATTCTGTTGAAGACTTCGTAGTCCTCCCTAATGTTGGGCACTGCCCTCAGGTCTCTCTCTCTCTCTCTCTCTCTCTCTCTCTCTCTCTCTCGCTCTCTTTCTCTCTCTCTCTCTCTCTCTCTCACACACACACACACACACACATATTTTCCGAGAAGGCATGCATCAACAGTTTTTTACAGAGGCCATAAGTTATTAGTTATGGTTGCTTCTCGTTGCTATTTAACCCCCATTCATCGGCACTGCCATATACACTGCATTGAAATTAAGCTTTGTAATGTTAAAAATTCATATGGGTGACTTGTATAATTCCACTAGACTGCCATTTACGGTGTTACTAGTATTTACAGAAGTTCGATGGGCCATAAAACTAATTTACGAGTGCTTAGAAACAAACAATTTGACTGTTGGTAACTAGCTTCATTAGTTGTACTTGTTGTTGTCATGTACATGCTAAAATACAATACCAAGACTGTTTTCTCCTGCTATACTAGCTGAAATGCATCTCTAAGACCGGCAGGATCCCTTGAATAAGTCCAGAGGAGAAGTATATTTTATTTTACAAAGTAAAAATGCCTTTTAATGGCAGATACAATTTTATCCTTGCCGCATTGGACAGTTTCGTGAACTTTTAGCAACATACACAAGTCAATACGTGTTTCTAGAAGTCAGATACCTTCTCAGCTCAAGTCAACTTCACATTTGGAGTTGCTGGGCTAATGCAAGAGGATCCTAATTCTGTAATTGGTTCTCTCTTCTTCGTTCACTGCAAACTTGATTCACCGTTTGCGAAAGGAAGATGCGTAGAGCATATCTTTTTAACTCTACAGAAAATTTTTTCATCAAAATCATCCCGTGTAGGCTCTTATGGATGTTCTAAGTTATGATAACATCTAGCTATTGTTCTTTTAATGTGCACAGGATGAGGCACCTCATCTTGTGAACCCACCCGTGGAGTCTTTTGTGGCACGCCATGTAACAGCAGAAGATAGACTTTCCTCAAAGGTTTCCTGAATGATGGGCAGGTCAGTCTGCAACATCCCGCTTGTTGCCTCAAAATTGCTTGGAATTCCTTAGCTATATTGTAGATCGAAATAATAGTTTATATGAAGAGGGCTGCTGTTATAATGTGGATTGTGACAGTTCATGAGTTGTTTCATCCCAGTTCATTCGTCCCCAGCATATTTATCTTCTTGTATACATTTTTTTTCGATCTTGAGGACAAACATTTTTAGTCTACATCTTCTGGTGCTTTGTTGCCATTATATTGACCTTTCAATGTATCATTAACGTGTTGATTATTCTCTTGCTTGCTACACGTACAGTTATTACAATGTTGCAATTGGTGGTTAATTTGCTGCTATCGATATTTTGATATCTTAATTGCACTCCAAGCCCCAAGTTTTGCCATTAGCTCTTAAAAAACCCTGAAGTTAACCTTTTCTTGCAACTGCATCGAGTCACGAGGCTTGGTTTACACTGTGGTCACAATCACCATCGGTTACCACCACTTCTAGCTACTTGCTGGGACTTTGTGACCAACCGCGCCGCTCATTGCAGGCGCATTCCAAATTCGGTTTAGACCCACCTTCCAATTCCAGTTTGCATCTGCACTTCAGTTCAGATTTCGAGGAAGACGATTGGGCATCTGATATGCTGTACGTTGCCATCATCCTGAGTATTCATCCGGTGACTATGGCCATTGATTTCGTGGATCACAAACCTTAGGTTCATATCCACGATATCATGGTGGTGGTCGATTTAAGAACATTGGTGGTGGATGTAGAAGGCGGAGGGTTGATATTTGGGGTGAGGGTAGGGGTGGGCGAGGGGGAGGGGGAGGGGGAGGACATGCGAGGTAGGTAAGGACGGGGACAATTATGAAGAAAAGGAGAGGGTTGATGAGGTGGAGGTGAGGATGGAGGGTAGAGGAGGTGGTGGTGGAGGTGAAGTGGGTGTCCTAAAGGAGGGAGATGGTGGTTTTAGGTTTTGATCAAATTGGCATCTATCAAGGTCGTTGTTAGGCATAGTAATGCAATCGAACTAGGAAGCACAGACACCCCTTCTGGGTCGAGGTATCATGTCTGACACCTAGACATCTCTTGGAGACCTACGGACATGTGTCAAACACCTTTAGGTGGTGTTCGGATATAATTTATATACTTTTAATTATTGGACTTCGTGTCAGACACCTTAAGCAGAAGTGTTTGACACCAATGCGGCAAAACTGCAAATCGTGATGAAATGTTAGGAAACTCGGGGTTGTATTTTAAATCGCGAGATAGGGCCAACCCCAATGGTACGGTAGATTGTATTCCGATCTGACTTATGCCTAACATAGTGGGAGCTGTGGCTCTTTGACAAAGGCAATCTAACACAAATCTGTCAATTGATAGGCGTGTGCAGGGAAGTTCATGACGGAGGTCCGAAGGACAATAAACATAATGAGGCAATTGATGTTGATTATATCTTGGGGAATGGAAGAGATGAAAGCCATTTATGTTTTCCTTTTGGCTTATTTTATGTGATCTAGCACTACCATATTTTACAGAGTAACTTGATTTTAAGTATGACTTTAATTTATGGTTCATTAGTTGTTTTTCTTTTTCATGAGCCTTGAAACTGTCATAAGCATGCCCACATGTAACATATACGTACAACTTTTAGCATTGTTCTGCAGCGTCCAAAATTTGTGATTTTTGGTAATTACGGTGTCCGGAGACCCTACCACTCTTGCTATCGGACTCGGTGTTCATGTCCGTCCTACTTAGCAATCGAAGTTGCATGGGGCCTAGAATCCCTACGATCTTGTGCCTTGAGGTTTGTGTGGCACGGATGAATTTGATATTTGTGGCTCGAATTTACGGTATTGTGGCTTAAATTTGTGGTGGGATGCTGGTCTTGTGGCTCGAATTTATGTGGGATGGATGAATTCGGTAATGATATGTGTTGGGTTTTCTTGTTGATGGAAGTTAGTGGTTATGGGCTCTTTAGCCGTGGCAGATTTGTGGGGTTCCAGATCTGAGGCGGTGGTTAGGGCTTCGTTGTTGTTGTGGTGGTGGAGATGCAAGATTCAGAAGTGGGTTGTTGGTTGCAGATGGTGGGAGAACGACTAAGGTCGCAATGGTGATGATGGTGGTGCTATGGCTGGGTTGTGGGTCTAGAAAAGGGCGGCGGTGGTGACGCATTGAGAACCATTGCTCGTTACGAAGGCCTTTAAACCCTGTTGACTTGAGTTGTCCGAACCTGAGAAGCCAGAATTGGCGATCTTACCTTCAGTTTTTACTTACCGTTGTAATGAAAGGTCAACCTCAAGATTTTAAAGGCTAATGTATGAATATTGGAGGATTAGTTGCAACTTTTGGCAAACCAAAAGGTTTCGTCTGTATCGCCTGTCTATATCAATACTATATATAAAAGCACGGCTCAGACTAAATAGAGTAACTTGTTAGAAATACGGGTTGTTCTAAAAACCTCTACGAAATGCTATAATATCACCCTTAAAGTCATGCATGGTCCTAAACGTTATTCAAAAATCCTATCAAAACTTACTTCCACTCACGTTAAAATTAAACTGTTCTTAAACTAGTACATCTTCTCCATCAACTTCTATTAAAGAAAACAACTTGCAGAGACTTCCTTGCAGCCTTTTCCGCAGCTAAGGAAAATGATAATCTTTATTTTAAACTAATTGATTATTTTGTCAGAAACTTAATCTCTTTTAATTTTGTAGTTCATATTGGCATGTCGATGGGTATACTACAAATTTGTATTGTGCGAATATATGATTTCAATACAAATATATAACATATCGAAGCTATCGTGAAACTACTGAAGTTTACTTCTAGGTTATAAACAGGATGTATTGGTGTATCACCTACTGAGGATAAGGTCTCTATAACCATAGGCAGTCCTACAAAACGTTTGGTTGATAATTGTAGAGAGCTTATGTAAGAAACTGAAACTTGCTAGCAATCTGTACTTCTTTAATGAATAAACGATGTTGTTTGAATGGTCCAGACATACTTAGGCCGGTGTTAATGAAAAAATACATCAGATAAGCCTAATCCCTAGCTTTGCCACAACATGACTCCTTCCTTGTAGTACCATGATGTGCAAAGTATAATATCCACCAACGTGAGATTAGTAGGTGACTAATTGATGGTTTGAATTTTCTCAAATTAGAAATATAAACTAAGGTATTACAGGTATGGTCATTCTAATCATCTATGCTGCTTATTATTTTATGTTATTTTATATAACAAGTAATTAGATATATAGTGCTTTAGGTGGCTCATGGTTTTGTATCGATCTATGGTAGTGAACCAACAAGCATCCAAAACTAGAAAGGAGAAATTTAAGAAGCAACGCCAAGTATAAAAAATGGAATGACAAGTTACAAGTCAATCACCCATAAGATTGCTGTGTTGACGTGTTCATGTTACCTTTTATTGATTAATTGTGCGAATTTGATTACCGGAGATATTGACATCAAAATGGCCGCCCGCATAAGAAGAAAATTTTACTCTTCCCATGAGATTGAAATGTTTAACTGGAAAGTGTAGGTTTCAAATGGTTTAGGACTGATATCTTGGCAACCATGGAACTTGTTTATAGTTTTGGACTGATGTTATAAGGATGCATGTTAGGAGCATTAGTTATCGTATTCTCTTTATGCTAAGTCATGTATAACAATAGCCTAATAGATTGTTCGTACTGCTGTTGAAGTGTTGGTATTACCCTCGGACTTAAAATACAATGTTGTAGCCTTTGAATTCCTTAAGATGTAGTACTTCATTGAAACTTTGCCTATTTTCCTTTGCGATGAGCTGTTTGAGTACGTCTTAAGAAATAGTTAAGGCGATAGTAAGTGTCGTTTAAAAGCTAATACGCGCGTCCCTTGGTAGGTTAAAATTCGGACACTTGAAACCCTAGATTAATTGTGTGATGTTAGCACTACTGAATGACACAGAATCCTTACAAATTTGCCAATTGCTCATTGTTTTTGTAAACGTAGCTAAGACAGATTTATTGTTCACATGACATTGGCCTTAGCTCTTAAGCCTGAACCAACATCTGTTTTCTAAAAAATACTAATGAGATAAGGTCAATGAAGGTAGTGCTACGTGTAATATCGTAGTTTGGACCTCATAGTGCTTGATGTCAAGCAAGGACACTAGCAGAGTGGCATCAGGATGTCCGAGGAGATCGCTGTGGAATGTGGGCGAGATCCACTACCACCACCTGGTGGGCAGAAGAGTGGTCGAGGCCAAAGGAAGTCAAGGATGCCCTCGCTCCTTTGGATGGTTGGGCAAGTGTCTTGGAAGAAGTTATGGGCGATGTCAAGGATCACTTGGCCAACATCGAGCAAAACTTGCAAACTTTGGAGGACCATGTATTGGAAAAGCTTGACTCGCTCAATACGGCAGTGAAGTCCCAAGACGAGCTGCACACGAGATTTATGGAGTTGTTTTTGAATCTTCAAGAACAACTCGATATGATAAAGATTGGCATAGAGGAGACGAGGCAAGACGGGACCATGTGCAAGAAGGCAATTACAGGTGGAGCCGTCGTTGCTCCCAGTCCAAGGGTGGACACACCAAAGCCGAAAGAGTTCGGTTCGGTAGCAAGCGCAATGCCTAGGAGCTTGATAACTTCATATGGCATATGGAGATATACTTTAAAGGCACTAGAATTATGGATGAAGTTACAAAGGTAAGAACTGCGACTCTCTATTTCACCAATATAGCTACGTTATGGTGGCGTAGGAAGCACAACGATATAGAAAAGGGGCTATGCACCATAGACACTTGGAAGGTGTTTAAGAAAGAGATAAAAAGACAGATCTACCCCAAGAGCGAAACCTGCGAAGCTAGAAAAAAGTTAAAGGAGTTGAAGCATAAGAGTTCTATAAGTGATTATATCAAGGAGTTTACAACCTTTATGCTTCATTTTCCTAACATGACGGAGGAAGACCTCATCTTTAACTTCATTGACAGCCTCCAAAATTGGGCCTAGCAAGAACTTCAACGCCGAGGCGTGAAGGACATTGACGAGGCCATAGCAGTGGCAGAGTCTTTGATGGAGTATGCAACGGTGGGGGACTCTTCTAAGGGGAAGGGTGCACAAGTAGGTTCAAAGGGTAACCATGCCGAAGGTGGAGTGATAAGCCTAAGGCGTGGCACAAGAGGAATAATCATGCTAGCACGAGCAAGTTTGAGGGCCATAACATATTACAAGAGAAGCGTGCTAGCCTCAAGCTCAAGGACGGGTGTTTCTTTTGAGGGCCGCATTGGGCAAGAGACTGCCCGCGACAAGGCAAACTTAATGCCTTATCGAAGAACAAGTCTGAAAGAGATGCCGTGCATAAGGGCTTGCTCCAGATTCTCAATGAGCTCAGTGCCAAGACTATGCCAAAAGCACTGACGAGTGAGGGACAAGTCTCAACTGGCAAGAGGTCGTTATACGTCGAGGCCAAGTTGAATGGGAAACCTGCACAAATGATGGTTGATACGGGGGCGACCCCCAACTTCGTGACGATGGAAGAGGCCAGGCGGTTCGGCCTCAAAGTAGTTGGCTGTGGAGGATGGTTGAAGACCGTCAACACCAACTCGAAGCCCTTATAAGGCACAGTGCAACAGGTGGAGATGTGCCTTGGAGCGTGGAAAGGATTGGTGGTTATCTCGGTGGCCCCAATGGATGACTTCAAGGCCTTGAGTTTTTACGACAAGTGAATGCCATAGTGTCGCCCTAAAGTAATGCAGTGGACATTATGAAGAAAGGGGCATCATGTATGGTGCCTATGTTCGGGGAGACATCTAGCACCAAGAGCCTCTTATTTATGCAACTGTCAACTATGCAGCTAGTGAAGGGAGTCAAGAAGGGAGAGCTTACTTACTTGGTAGCCCTAAAGATGGAGAAAATGTTGGGCTATCTACCGAGCCACTACTGAGGGTGATAAAGGATGTCCTTGCGGCGAACAAGGATGTGATGCTGCAGGAGCTACCTAAGCGACTACCGTGTAGGAGAGAGGTGGATCATTAGATTGAGCTTGAGCTGGGGGGCCATGCCACCATCCATGGCACCTTATTGAATGATGCTGCCAGAGTTGGAAGAGTTGCAGAGACAACTGACAGAGCTAAGGGATGGGTGTTTATTCAACCTTCCAAGGCCCTATATGGAGTGCCGGTTTTATTCCAAAAGAAGCATGATGGGTCATTGCGGATATGCATCGACTATCGGGCACTCAACAAGGTGACAATGAAGAACAAATATCCAATTCCATTGATCGCGGATCTGTTTGACCGACTTCGGAGGGCCAAGTACTTCACGAAGCTTGACCTTATGTCTACGTATTATCAAGTTTGCATTGCCGAAGGCGACGAACCCAAGACCATGTGTGTTACGCGATATGAAGCGTTTGAGTTCTTGGTCATGCCATTTGGCTTGACCAACGCCCCAGCCATTTTCTGCACACTCATGAACAAGTTATGCCATCCTTACCTCGATCTGTTTGCGGGGGTCTATCTTGATGACATTGTAGTGTATAGCGATACCTTGAGGAGCATGTGGAGCATCTCGAACAAGACAGTGTTCAAGCTGTTGCGAGATAATGAGCTATATGTCAAGTGGGAGAAATGCTCATTCGCCAAGGAAGAGGTGTAGTTCCTTGGTCACAAAATCAAGAGCAAAATGCTACGGATGAACGAGAAAAAAAAAGGCAATCAAGGAGTGGGAGGCGCCCACGAAGGTCTGTGAGCTACGGTCATTCTTGGCCTAGCTAACTATTATCTCCGGTTTATAAAGGGCTATTTAGCCAAATCAGCCCCATTGACAGACCTACTCAAGAAGGGAAAAACGTGGAGTGGTCCAAGAGGTGCCAAACTACCTTCGAGGGATTGAAGGAGGCAATAACGGAAGAGCCCGTCCCAGCTCTTTCTAACCACACAAAGGTTTGCAAGGTGCTAACGCATGTGTCTGAATTCGCTATTGGAAGGGTGTCAATGTAAGAAGGACATCTAATAGCGTTCGAGAGCTGCAAGTTGAATGACACTAAGCGGAGGTACATGTGCAACAGAAGGAAATGACCGTGGTGGTACATTGCCTACGCACTTGGAGCACTACCTATTGGTGAGTCGATTCTTGATAAAGACCGAAAACATAGCCACTAGCCACTTTCAATCCCAAAAGAAGTTAAGTCTGAAGTAAGCTAAGTGGCAGAGTTTCTTGGCCGAGTTCAACTATATGATGGAGTACAAGCCGGGCAAGGCACACTTGGTATTGGATGCCTTAAGTCGAAAGGCGAAATTGAAGGCCATCCCTAAGGCAAATGAGGGGTATCTTAGAGATGATCAATGAGGGCATGAAGCACGACCCTTTAGCCAAAAACTTGCTAAAACTTACAGAGAATGGACAGACCTAACGGTTTTCGGTAAAGGATGTCCTACTCTACACGAAGGGTCAACTGGTGTATGTTCCCAAATGGAAAACTTTGAGGAGGACGATTATCCGAGAATGCCATGATACCTAGTGGGTAGGTCATCCAGGGCAACGCCGAACATACACCTTGGTGGAGGCGGCTTATTATTGGCCCCAAGTGAAAGATGAGGTGAAAGCGTATGTGAGGACTTGCTCTTATGTGCTGAAAAGACAAGGTGGAGACCAACAACCGGCAGGGTCGCTTGAGCCTTTACCAATCCATCACACTCGTGGGAGAGCGTAAGCATGGGCTTCATCACATGCTTGCCGAAGTCAGAGGGATGCGGCTTGATTATGGTAATGGTGGACCGGTTCTCTAAGTACACGACTTTCATTGCAGGTTCTGACTGAAGTATTGGGGATTGCCCAAGATTATTGTGACCAACTGGGATCCGAGGATCACAGACAAATTTTGGATAGAGTTGTTCAAACTCTTTGGCTCGGAGCTGTACTTCTGGACAAGTTTTTACCCTTTGAAGGATGGACAGACAGAACGGGTGAACGCTCTACTCGAGTGCTACTTGAGGTACTTTGTTAATGCCAACCAGAGTGATTAGGTGAGACTCTTGGACGTGGCATAATTTTCATATAACTTGATAAGGAATGAAGCTACAAACTAGAGTCCATTTGAGATTACCACTGGGCAACAACCACTTACTCTCCTTGCGTTGGTGGGTGACTACAATGGGAGAAGCCTGTTGGCAGCGCAGGTGACTAGGTCGTGGAATGAGCAAGGGGATGTTGCTCGCTTTTACCTCCACAAGACCTCCTTATAAAATGAAGAAGTGGACGGATGCTAGAAAGCGGCCGAATGAGTACAACCTTGGGGATCTAGTATTAGTGAAGCTACTTTCGCAATAGTTCAAGATCCTAAGGAGGGTGCATAAGGGGATGATTTGGAGATACGAGTGACCCTTTATGATCGTGGTTTAGGTTAGGAAAGTGTCTTGTCGAGTAAGGTTGCCGCCTAGATTGAAGATTCACCTGATCTTCCACGCGATTATATAAAAACCACATTATGTGGATGGAGAAGACCCGAGTTGTGAAAACAGTCATAAGGCACCAACAGCTGTGGTGAAGTCCTATGACAAAGAGACCAAGTGCGTGCTTAGCAACAAACTCGAGCAGAGGCGAGGGGTACCTTCAGTGAGGCATTACTTGGTGACATGGAAGGGATTGCTAGAGAGGGAAGTGGCTTGGGCATGAGCGAAAGATCTTTGGCAGTATCAAGATATCGTGGACCGTTACCGCGACGAGGTTGTGACGAGGGCGTCGTGAGATTATATGGGGGAGAGTGTCCCACATCGTTTAAGAAGGATTCCTATATTAGAAGCAACGCCATGCATACGCTTACTAGGTGCTTACGAGGACTGTTACAAGACGATGAATGACTAAGGTTTCCTTATTTCTCTATATTTGGTTTCTTATACATAAGAGATAAATCTAGAGTTTTAGAGGATATCTCTAGAAAAGTAGGGAACTATGTAAATATCTAGATATCTTTAATGATAGTTCTAGATTTGGGTCATAGACTGTTGGATAGAATGTATCCTCACCATCTGTTAAGGAGGTGGAGTATTTTAATTAGCCAAGGCATCACTCGGCGAAGGCATCCCAACAATCTTGTACTAAAGTATTCTCTGAGCAATATAATGAAAACCATTCTTCCAAACTCTTGTGTCTTCTTTGTTCTATTGCTATTAACATCGCTTAGCCCAAGGGAAAGGTTGACTTAGTTTGCAAGCGGGGGAATTAGCTAGGTGCCGCACGATAGATTAGCATGTATTAATCTTTAAACTTTCATAGCGGACCTTGCATCTCAAACAAATAAATGTATCTTAAGAAGTATCTATATGTACTCCTCTTATTCCAAAAGGAGTCATGAGACGCTCAAAAGAAAATCCAATTTGAGTTTAACCAAAAAGACAGAGGATCATGTGCCAAAAATCCACCAAACAAGTCCACCATTTATTTTTCCCGTGGAGAACTTCAAAAGAGATAAGTCACAGGCTCACTAAACTTAAGCAATTGAAACAAGTCTTTATAATAGAAGTACACCTTAAACACTATACATAAGCCACCTAAAACACTTGATTGGAAATACCTTGATCGTGCAATCTAGCGCCTTCTAGTTGTATTTGAGCATGAAATTAAACACAAAGACGTGTACATGTAACATGATGTCTATATAAAAAAATCCTTGATGTGTTTGCTTGCAATCGTAAATGGACAAGTGAAGGACATGAGGAAGATAATAAGAAAGGAATTAACTTAACGTAGTTGTCATAAATGCATATGGTTATTGTCTCTTTATGTTTCACTTTAGCCTTTAGGCTTTTGTTTTTGTATATTTTACTCTTACGGGTGATATGATTAGCTGATACCCGATTGATAAAGACTCCAACTTATTTGAGTTCGAACATTCTTGTACCAAATGTCTAATGGTATTTGAGAAACTTAAGTCACAAAAATTTAAATTTTAAGATTTTGCTCATTTGTAGACAAACCAATAGTCCTTATATCGGTGAGACAGAGTCATTTTGTGATCATGCAAGCAAAGTAAATTAACATGGGACCGTGATCAAGCAAATTCTATTGTTTAGCACAATTACTTGAAACAACGTAGTTATGACTTTTAATATTTTATCATACTTCATTATGTTATAAGTTAGCAAGAAATTCAGATGATATGATGATAATACTTTTTTGATGTCATTTGACAATTACCTTTGTAATAGGTAATATTTTGAAGTGCGTTATGACATGTGACCTAACTAGTTTGACTTTAAATGACACAAAATCAATCGTCCGTCACATCTGACAGATAGACGAAAATGTGGTAAGAATAAATAGCATACGATGCAAGCATGTAGTGCTTGGCCATAATCTTTTTGGGTAGCTTTTTGAGACAGACCTTAACCAAGTTTATATGAAATATGAAATAACACTTGAAATTCCGCTCACGTTGGGGAACCCTCCAACCATTTCTTAAGTACCAACTAGCGCACGAGTCAAAGGTCGAGTATGAACTTAGTGAGACTGCAGTGTATCTAAAATTAGCAGAATTTGTTCTTTGTTTACTGGTAGGAACTCTGGTAAACTTTTTTAGTTTCTGACATTCAAAGTTAGATTTAGCAGAGTTTGTCCTTGTTGGCTGCTAGTTTGTGAACTTTGGTAGTCATCATTAGCTTCTGACTTTGATGCTTTGGTACATCTGCCAATCTGGGTTGTCTCAGTCCAAAGTCATGTGAACCTGAATGATGGTTAAGGGCAATAATTAAGGCCAATATCTGTCGTATCATTTATCATTAACGTGCTAGTGCGCTTTAGGAAATGGAAAGTTAGGAGTTTAAAGCCTTTTAATTGGTGTTTCCTGCTTTCCCATTGTATGTTGACTCCTCTCAATTCCTACATTTACCACGTGAAGGAATAGTGCTCAAACACTGGCTAATATGTTAATAGGTTTAGTGCGTAAGCACAAATTAATGGGTTGATGCACCAATATCCAATAACCAGTCATTTCTCAACTTTTTTTTTAAAATGAGAAGTAAACTAGTCACTTTTCATTTTTCGTATATTTTCTTACCCTTTTTGCAAAGTTGTACACATAATACAAAAGAAGCTCTTATATTTGAACTATTACCTCCACAGCAGTTGATTGACGACTTGAGAAACCCTCAATCCAGAAATGAGATAATTAAGAACTGGCTGAGGTAGTTGTGTTTATAATCTTTGAATCTCTAATCGTCACAAATAATGAGAAAGAGACTCTTATAACTGAATTATCACCTTGATCTCGGTCGATCTATCGCTCAGATAGACCTTCCAGTCAGGATGGGGTTAAGAACTAGCCGGGGCGGCTGTGTAGAGATTTTTTTTTTCCAGTTTTTAGATATGTTACACAAATCATGATTATGAACCAACTGAACAGAGCTTGAATAGAAGAAAAATCAGTGGTGGACCAAAATGTGAGCCCTGCAGCATCATAAACCCTAGCGCACGCTTGGAACTAATACAATACTCCCGAATCTTTACGTCATGGGAGAGAAGGTGGGTGTCCTTTGCAAGAATGCAAGTGCCAACACCTAGAAAAAGCTAAACTTAGAGAAGCTTACTATCTTTGTCTCTCTCTAATCATATAGTAATGGCCGTTATAAGATTTTGATTTTTCTTCAGTATTATACTTTGAGGTGTTAGATGATAATCATTGTTGCTGACCAAGTCAGAGATTCCCAAAATCTAATCCTCCTATCCTCTGTCCCCCACCCCTCCCCTCCCCAACCAAAAACTTAAACAAATGCCACCCTTCCAACCGCCACAAAAGAGGGAGTAACAAAAAAATGGGTACATGTTGCATGATTTTAAACCATTTAGGACCGTTGGATAAAGAGTGAATGATGCGATTTGAGGAGTGACTAAGGGAGATAGGGAGCTGAGCTATCATACAACATGTTCAAACGCTTTTAGATGTTCGGGACCAGGGAATGGGGATCATGCAATATTTTCTAAAGAGAACGAGAGCGGGAGGGAGGGAGGGAGGGAGGGAGGGAGCGGGGGTCACAATAGATTAGAAACATTCAAACAATCTCGTACCATGTCATGTGACTTTTCTATCTACTCTTTTTCGAGAGAACATGCGTTCTTTTAGATCTTACCGTTTTCAGATTTTAACCTAACAAACTCTTCAATTATGCAATATTTCTAGGACGATCAAATGAGTCGAGCTACTCAGATGCGACCTATCTTGAGCCGGTGTGTATTTCTAGTTTCCATTTCCCGAGAAAATCATACCAATTGTGCTTCCAAATTGGATTGGAGTTGTTTGACTTGGCAAAATGATATCCAAGTTCTCCAATAAAACGGGACAAGGAAAAATCATCTGGTTTGCCTTTGGCCACCTCCATAAGAGTATTTCGTACGGAGGGTAACTTTGTGATACAAAGCCCAATGCACCAATAATACCTAAGTTACTGTTCCCTTCCCCCAAAGAAAATTATAGGATCTATCTACAATCACACAGTGTTTTTGGTGTACCCACCAAACAAAACAAACTGGCTGTAGAGAAAAAACAAAGGGTGGGATTAAGTCTACAGTATTTGTCGCTAAATGATGAAAGACCAACCCTAATGCATCTTTCAGAAACCAATCAATGTTAATTTAGCATAAAGAGAAATAAAGTGTGAATATAGTACACAAAAAAGAAATAAAAAACCTTCTTGATTTTGAAAAAATCAATAGAACTCATAATACTAAGCATGGGCCAGGGACCTCATCTGTCACAAGTCATGCAAATCACTCAAACAGTAAGCTTCACTAAAAGAAATACTCCAATACCCCATACATCTGTTATCTATATAGAACTGTGCTGTGTGTATTTACAATTGTCACCATTCAGTGAACTTGCTTTCAAGGAAGCGAATTTCTGGTTTTTTTTTCTTTTTTGGGAGTGAAGGGAGAGGAGAATATATGGGTAAGCTCAACAGGGTTTGTGTCTATTGTGGAAGTAGTTCAGGGCATAGAAAGATCTTCAGTGATGCAGCTCTTGATCTTGGAAAAGAACTGGTTCTCTCTCTCTCTCTCTCCCTCCTTCCCTCCCTCTCTCTCTCTCTCTCTATATATATATATATGTATTTATATCTCAATTCAGCATTAAGAGTTTGACCTTGATAAGATTGCAACTTTGCAGGTGGAGAGGAAGATGGACCTAATTTATGGAGGAGGAAGTATTGGTCTTATGGGGTTAGTTTCACAGACAGTTTATGATGGTGGTTGTCATGTTCTTGGGTAAGACCAACATCCTCATCTTTTTCCGCTCATTACCAAACTAAACTTCAATTAGTGCAGTTTATGCAAGTCTTGTATCGTACATATTTTACTTGAGTTTGAAGCTCCTGTGAAAATCATCTTATGGATCAAATCTATCTTCTTCTGTATTTCTTTTGCCTAGGGTCATCCCGACTTCTCTTGTTCCAATTGAGGTATGATGCTCTCTCTGTGTGTGTGTGTGTCCGCACGCACGTGTGTGTTTCTAGATACAACGTGCGATAATTAGGAAGCAATCTTATGCGGTTAGCAAATAATATGTGGTGGGTGACGGCTATAACACGTTTATTTTTGTCACTACACATATTTACATAGCATGAAAGACGCTATATTACCATAATCATAGACATTTAGCAACATCATTATGGCGATTGAAAAAAATTGTCCTTCAAATTGACTTGCTATTTTCATTTTGCAACGGAATTTTCTCTAAATCTCTCAACTTAACCGAGGAAGGTGTCATCTATGTGTATGACACACAAATTGGGCGAGCCATATGTTGTATATTTCTACACAGAGACTCATGGGTTGCTAGCTACCAGATATCAGGCCATGCAGTAGGAGAAGTAATGGTTGTATCCGATATGCATGAAAGGAAGGCTGAGATGGCACGTCAGGCCGATGCTTTCATTGCCCTTCCTGGTACGCCTACATATAAATGTGCGTGCGTGTGCGCGTGCGAGAACGATGACTACACGACTCCCGATCTGCAAACGTTATATCTTACTGAACTGAGGCTTGTGCTTCTGGTGTTGTAGGCGGGTATGGAACTATGGAAGAGCTGCTTGAGATGGTATCATGGTCTCAGCTCAGAGTTCATCATAAACCAGTAAGTCACTCTGTCCATGGCATGTGAAAGTTGAAAAGTAAATAAGCAGTTGCCCCAAACTCTTTTCATATGAGAGTACCAGTCTAAGTTGTTTAAGACTTTAAAGGCTGGTCTAGCCAGAAAGTGTGGAGGCATATATGGTACATCCCTAGATGATAATTTGGATCATTTGCGCCTTAAATCCTATACTTAGGGGATAGGTGCGCATTTTATTGTTGTAATTGCGGTGCAATTCAAACCTCAATGTTTCAAAATTGTGCTATAATTTACCAATTGACGAGTTGAAGACCAATTTTTTGGATGCTTGTCAATCCTTTATAGGGTAAAATTCTAATTTTAACTTTTTTTCCACCACACTGAAAAGCCACTCTCTCTCCTTTCCTGGCCGCCACTTTCCCTTCAGTAGCCTCAATTACCTCCAGCTCCACCGAATCCACCACACTGAAAAGCTACCGTAACCTCTGTGTAAACCCATGGCCGTACTACGCACGACAACACTTTGATTTCATCAACGTTTACAAACTCCGCCATGCAGGCATAAATGGAGAATTTGACCGGTCCAGCCCGGCTCGCTCTCACTACTGCAACACCATCTAGCCCGTACCACAAACCACCACCGCTGAATTGCTAACTCATGCATAACCCAGATCCCACCAACCACCATTACCACTGCCTCCTGCTGCCACCAGCTTTGTGTCAAGCAAAGAAGATCGCAAGGAGGGCAGTAAAGAGAGAAAGGGGACTACAGTCACCAACTCCACCACCTCGTCGTTGACATCGTTAGCCACCATGTGAAATTTTAAGGAAAATTGCGTAAACCACACTTGTGATTTGGGCTTTTTGCAAAAAGACCCATGCCGTTACAAAAGTTGCAAATGACCGCCTGAAGTAGCAAAAGTGTTGCAACTGATGATTTCTGTAACAGAATAGTTGAACTACCTAAATTTCCCCTCTATATAACCCCTAATTTTAGATCTAGGGTTTTTTAATTAATTTTTTTTTAGAATGATGCCCATTGCCGGATCTACCCGTTCCCGGTCTTGGTCGCCGGCCGTTCTATGGTCATTTTGCCTGCACCTCGGCCTTCACCGGTGATTGGCCCTCCCTCTCTTTCCCCCTCTTTTTCCCCCTCCCTCGGCCCACCATTAACCCTATCCAACTGTTCCACCGATTGATAGCCATAAACCCTAGCCAATTGTGCTGCTACCAGCCTGATTCAACAACCAAAACCCTAGCCTATCTGAAACCAGAACCATTCGGGGGGGGGGGGGGGGACCCTATAACTGCAACTACGGTTTCGATCAAGCCTCGTTAGGCTCACTACTAGCCCTATCCACGCACCATGACCAGTGTCGCCGCTCGCTAGCCCCGCCATCAACCCCATACTTGCTCTGACACCACCATCTCAATCCATCATCCTCTTCTGGTTGCCTCACCTGTTTGCTTGTGCCGGCCCTAATTAGGGGGTGGGCATGTGCCGATGAAGGGCCTCAATCGCGGGGGGAGAAATGGATCGATGTGGCGATGCAGATCGAGTTCACGGAGTGGTTCACAGTGGGGGAAATGGATCGAGTGGCGATGCAGATCAAGTTCGCGGTGGGGATGCAGATCGATTTTGCTGTGGGGTTCGTAGCGGGGGGAAATGGACCTAGCGACAGCGAGGAAGGGTTCATGGTGGTGGTGGTGGTGCAGTGGGTGGTGGCAGAAATGGGCTGTGTTTGGGGAGTGGTGAAGGTTAGATTAGATTAGAGAGAAATTGGGATTTGAATAGGAGTAAAAAAAAGAAAATGAGGTATTTTCGTATTTTTAAGGTATCAAAATCTATCAAAACACATTTTTCAAGAGCGTGACGAACATGCTCTGTTAATTTAGACGATTCGTCTAACAGTTGCAACACTTTTGCTACTTCAGGCGGTCATTTGCAACTTTTGTAACGGTAGGGGTCTTTTTGCAAAAGGCCCAAACCACAAGGGTGGTTTACGCAATTTTTCCAAAATTTTAACCATCATAGAAGTTAAAAGTTTGATAAGGTTCAGCGGAATCCTAAATATTATTAGCCCTAAATTTGACTTTGATTGAAGAATTATCCTTAATATGTGCATGTAAGATGTTCGAGTTGGTGAAAATCTGTGCATGTTGCGTAACCCAAATCCTCTCCACCATAATTAACAACGGTCTCCTTGCTGCCACTACCCATCATGCGACAAAGGTAGGAGTTCGAGATGCACAGCAACCTAACTCCACCACCTCATCTTTGAAATTGCCAGCCATCAAGTGAAACCACATAAATTAAAAGAATGATTTGATGAGTTAGCCTTATATCTGCGAGTAGGATGATGGTGTTGATGAAAATCTGTGCATACAGTTTACCACAGAGCGCAGTAGACGCACTGTTTGTCCCTGGATTTGTAATGGTTGCGACGTAAGTTGGTAAGGTAGTGTTGGTGGTGGTTGTAGCAGAAGTGGGTACGGTGGTGTTAGTGCTGGGCGGTAGATCAATTGAATATTATGGGGAAGATGAAGATGATCAAGATCTTGAAATGGCTAATATCGATGACGAGGCTGCAAAGGTGGAAACTAGGTGAAGTTACAATCCAACTCCTAAGAGGTTGACAGCCATCCAAAAAAAATTAGATTTCAGGTTGTCAATTGGTAAATTTAGCACATAATAGAATGATTGAGGAGAATTGCGTCAAAATTAAAACATTAGGGGTGAAGTGCGCACCTGCCTCCAAAGTCTATACTTTTATGCTCAAATGATCCATCATAAGTTTATAGACAACTTTTCGCTAAAATACATTTAGTGACATTTTTTTATTATAGCAGCATATGTGTTGTACAACAGAGATCCTAGTCCACACTTTTTTAACTTTCTCTCCACCTTCACTTTTGTTTTTTTGTTTTTGTCGGTCAGTGTAATTAATCTGCTTAATTGCATCCTAAACCCTAAGGTTTGCCAAAACTTGTAGCTAAAACTCCAAGGTATACTAATAGGCAGCGAAAGCCCTGAGGTTCTCCATGTGTTGCAATCGAAGGATTTTACTGAACAGTGTTAGAAAATCAATTAGGGATAAAGGGCATTATTGTCTTTTCAACCTCATATGACCAAACCATCTTCTTCCACTTCCATTCCCCACTCCCACCTCCACTTTTAGCTTCTTCCACCACCTCTACCACCATTTTTAGCTTCCTCCATGTTCTATCAATATAGTCTCAAACACACTCCTACCTGTCACCTACCACAAACGTCCACTTCTCGCCACCCCCCACTATCCTCCAAACTAAAAACCACCACCATCCTCCTCAGACAAACCCACCACCCCTATCCCTCGCCCTCATGCCCACCCGCATTACTTACCACCAACCTCCATCAGTCACCACCACCAACAACCTCCACAAACAAATACCATCCTCCATACACAAACACCCCCCCCCCGCCCCCCCAACTACATACACAGACCCACCTGTCACCTACTCTATGCCCACACACACACAGGTCACCCACCCGCGTGCGCACATGCACACATATACAAACAGCTCAACTTTGGAATTTAGTGTTTCTTTTGAGGGTCTGGGTGGTTGGTGAAGGAGGAGGAGAAGCAAGCAGCAACAGGGGACCTGTGATTGGCAGCAAAAGAGGATGAGAGCGCCCTCGGCAGGGGAACGTGAGCGGCTACGACGAAAGGGGAAGTAGCCAAAAAGGAAGAAAAGAAAAGAAAGGAAAAAAATGACACGTGATTTGATCTCAACTGTCCAAATTGATTGATGTGTAACATACAACATTAACCTGAAAAGACGGGCATACCCCTATTTACTGAGAGGAGTATCGACTCCTGTTAGTAAATCCTTTAATCACTACATGACGAAATTTAGATTTTGCGCTGCTTATTTGTAAACCTTGGGGTTCTAGTTGCAGATTTTAGCAACCCTTAGATTTAAGGATGCAATTAAGCCTAATTATTTGAAACTTTTTCTGGCTGCTACCTAGGTTATATAAACTCCAACCCCATATATAGTGTCATTAAATATTTCTAGTGACTTTTCTGCTAACACTTTAAGCGATAATTTATAACAATATTTTTTCAGCGTCATAAAAAAAAGTCACTAAAAATATCCGGCGACTATTGATTGTCGTTATATAAGAAGTAAGAAGAAAATTTCTTCAACTCATATAGCAGTTAATTTTTTTCATTATTCTCATATCATACATCATAGAAAGTGTATTGAGTGACATCAGAGGTCATTTCTTTTTATCAATGAGCTTTTATGATCTGGTTTGAAAGAACTGGGCCATCTTTCATCAAAGCTCATTAATTCCATTTCTTTCATCAAAGCTCATGCACTATCGGTACATCTTAATTATTGAAGTGAAAGACTACTAGGGCCACGAGGATTTATTTGGATCAAGAACTTCATGGCTTGTTCCATGGTTCTCATGATAGTGTCTTCGGAGAAAACAAGTATGTGGCACAGTTGCCTCTGGCATATCTCCTCAAGCCGTACGATCTAGTTAGAAGGGGACTGTAGTAAAAGGATATGATAATCACACTTCCATTTTAGACTTCGCTTCGTAATAATTTTCAGTGAATAAAACGCGCTAGATCTACTGTGAAGCGACGGCACCACATATTTTTTTTTCGCAACGGTTTCCTCCTTTGGAAGTGTGCTACTTTTTCACCTTCGATATGATGAAAATTACTCTCCCCTTCTCTCTTTCTTTTAGTTTACCTTTTCACTTGAGAACTAATCACTACATGTTTTCGTTGGATTATGATCCCTTCTAGCAACTTCAATCAACTGCAGATTTGCTTTACGAACCAAATGACCTTTAATCAAAAGGTCTATGATGAGCAATTTTTATCGCCTAATTTCAGAGTCGAACTCTCCACATCTCTCTTTCGCTCTGTTTCCCACATCTCTCCTTCATGCTGGAGGTAAGAAATTCAGTTTCCAAATCCATCTTCCTTTTTCCTCCTAGGCCCCTCGCCACACGCTCACAAGAGAAAGTAGGTGGATGTGCAAGCCATTTTCTAATTCAAAATCTGAACACGAAATGTTTTCATTTGAGTTTTGTTTGATTATGGTCCCTTCTAGCAACTTCAATCAACTGCAGATTTGTTTGACAAACCAGATGACCTGTATATAAATGGTCTCTGATTAGCAACTTTCATGGTCTACACAGGTTGGCATCTTAAACATAGATGGGTATTATGATTGTTTGCTCAGATTGTTTGACAAAGGTGTAGAAGAAGGCTTCATTAATCCCTCAGCTAGAGACATTCTCATCTCTGCAAAGACGCCAAAAGAACTTATAGACAGGATGGAGGTAACTCTGCTCTCCCAACTTTTTCTCCCCACTCTGCTCTCCCAACTTTTTCTCCCCACTCCACTCTACCTTTATTGAGAACAGAATACAGAATACTAGTTATGTGGACTTACCATAAAGAAGGTCCAATTTCTGGATATTTTTGCTTCGCTGCTTGGAGTTTCATAAATGTGTATTCGTGCAGGGCTTAACACCATCGCATGATCAAGTAGCACCAAGTAAAAGCTGGAGTACAGAAGAATAGGGAGCAACAATTACATAAATTTAAATTTTTTCAAGCAAAGATGATCGATGACAAAGTTTGTAACTTACTAGTGACATACACTCATTGTAAAAGGAAAGTTACAAAGGAACAATCTTCCTAGAATGACCGGTGTTCAAGTAAAAAAAAATCCAGTATATTTGGGAACTCAAATTTGACTTCAAGAAGAAAATTTCAAATGGTAAAGTTTGACCCTTGCTAGGTTGATATCTACTTAAATTTACTACTCCTATCCTCCCCATCAAATGGTTCAAGGTCTCTTAAGCCTGCAAGGTGTCTCAGGATCCGGGATTCCAGGTCTCATCATCCTCAAGCAGCTCTCTAAGGACAAAAAGAGCTTCACTTTAAGTACTATACTCATCTAGCCTTTTCCCTGCCCATTCTCCTTTCCTTTTTGGCTGATACTAAGAAGAGGGGAGAAGCATAAAGGGTTGGTAATATTGTAAGTTTTCGTTTTTGTGAAGAAAAAGGAAATATGAGTCAATGCTGTTTACAAGAGAAAAGACTAAGGATTTAAAAAATAAAATTAACCACCGAATAAAACAGAAAATCTGGTATGATCCACATCTGAAGATGAAAAAATTGACGGGAGGGAGAGAGAGAGAGAGAGAGAGAGAGAGAGAGCCGGGGGGGGGGGGGGTTTCAGAGGGGAGAACGGGTGACACGGACGGGAGATCACTAGGATCGAGTGTTACGAAAGTACAAAAAACGAGATTACTTCACTAGTAGCGTCACAGCCAGGAGTGGGTTATGCATTCCTTAAAAGACTTTCCTAACAATAGACATGAAGAACCAGCACAAGCAACTGACCATAGATCACGAACACTTCACTACTGTAGATAGTACAGTTCATGAAAATGAAACATTCAAGCACTTAGTAAACCAAACTGAAAGAAAAACAGTGGGTACCACATCTTAGATAATGTACGTCGATAATTGAATGTATACATGACCAGGTTGGCAGCAATAGCCCCAATTGAAATCCATGAATATTTTGAAAAAGAAGATGCAACAATATCAAGCAAAGCTTTGAGCTAGAAATCAGTTTTAAGGACAAAGCGAAGAGGGTAGACCATCTATTATCAGCCCAATAGACAGGGTGAAAGATTGCCAGCCAAAAAATGACTCAAGGAAGAAAAATTCTGGTCCCATTGTGCTGTGTGAAGTGCACATCAGCTTTGACACCAAATATGCGTGCACTCAATTGCTTGTTATTTAGTTGAATGTCCAGAGTGCATGCATAAACATCACAAAAAACAGAAAGAGATGATGAAGCTGTAAAGAACTTGGATCTATGGTTCAAACATAGGCCGTGCATGGCCAAGAGATGATGAACGAATACAATATATAAAGACGAAATTTAAGCACAGACAAGAATTGAACTCAGTATCACCGTATGATATTGAATGGTAAAATCAAGTAAAACTCATCTTACAGGAAAGCAATTGAAAGGTATCTCCGACCCGGTCAGCATGTATTTACCCCATCTTTGCAATCTGTGGTCAAGTTGTAGAATGTCTCTACTCGTGTCTTTGCCCTGTAAAGGACTTCTGTGTCCACTTCAACTCTCATATATCCATCAAATTCAACAGGGCGGCCACCGTTTAAAAGCCTTGTCTCGTTGTACCACTCACTTGTATTTGCCCACAGTTCCTGGTAATCATCAAGCAAATGAACCTTGTAGTGAGACCTTAATTTATCAAAGTAGCTATAAAATGGTTCATTTGTGGCAATATACAGATTCCTCCAAGGTTGAACTATCCCCTGAAGCTTTGCGACTAGGGCATCTGGCGACGTATCAGCATCCAAATGGGGCCACATTTCCTTATTCTGTGCCTTTTCACCTCGAACCACATGGACGGCATCAAAATCCCAATCCAACTTCCCACTAATCTCAGAAACTATATTCATAATTCTCTTCGATTTCCAAAGGGAATGCCATGGCCTCTGAACGTACTTTGCAGCTTGACCTTCACAAACCCTGTACCAATAATTCTCTGGCTCGGGAGCATCGAATTGCCTCCATATAATTGTGCTTTTATCTTTCTTTAGTTGCATTGGAGTGACCTTGTAGCTCGCAACCTTTCTAACTGGGATTTTCTTCTTGTGCGTCTTGTCCCATCTCTTCCAATCTGCAAGGAATTCACCCTCCTCCGCAAATGACGCTACCGCTTTCAAGTGTTCTAAATCAAAATAGAACCTAAAATCCTTCCCCTCCTCATCCTTTTTGCTTGATGTATAAGTTGCTGGTAGACAAAGACTCAGATCCATCACGAGCGTCCGATTCAGATACTGAGCCTCCCCAAGAGAACACAAGAAACTCCAAAGGTACTGATTCATCCCTTTGCAATAATCCCCTCCTCGCGAATAATACAAGTATTTCCTCCTCTGAAATGCTGCATCAGATCCCAACACCGGGATCGTGTCATTGATCTCAGATCCCAGAGTAAGAGTAGCATTCTCATCATTCCTTGAGGGACTAACCCTGCTTCTAGGACGACGAGCATTTATACCCGAATGCCAACCCTTTGCGCTAAGCACTTTGTAAGTACAGTTCTCACCAAACCCAATCCTAAACCTCCGGAAATCCCTATATTTCCTCCAAGACTTCTCTTTCTTGTTCCTAAACCTCCAAGCCACGTCACATTCATCCGGCTTTGACCCGTTTCCCGGTGTTTGATACTCCAAAAACAGAATTGACTTAAAAGCCTTCATATTAAACTTCTCAATCGCGATCAGAACCATAGGGTCCGAACAATTAACCGCGCTAATGTCCTCACAGCCAGAACTCAAGGTCAAATTCGTATAGTTCTCTGCGGATTTCTCAATGACTGCATCAGTGATGGCAATGCTCGTTGCAGATGGCGATACCGCCGGGCTAAAGGCGACGTCCTCGCCAGTTTTGAGGACAGAATTATCATTTTGGAATGTGGCATTTTGGAACTCGGTGAAAACCCTAGTTAATGCTCTGGAAGACTCCCATGGATCAGGGGGTTGGTAAGTGATGGCAATTACAGTGAATATGAGTACAGTGAACACAAATACTGAGAAACAAACATTGCTTATGAGTTTAATCAAGTTTTGCCCAATTGGGTCTGAGGCAGAATTCAATTCTTTCATTGAGTCAAAACACTAAGATATTATACACTAATCGGGATTGGGTTTACAGCAATTGAGCTAAAAATTGATAAATTAACCTGAAGATTGGATCTTGGAGCTACCCACGAGAAAACAAGAAACAGGGTTAGGTTTTACTCACCTCTGATCTTGAAATCGACTCTTGTTTCAGAAATTGGGATGATAGGCAAAAGACTGGATCTTAAACTGAATATGAAGGTCTAATAATAGAATCTTAAATTCTAAGATTTGGGTGTGATGAGAAATGATCGGTAGGAGAGAAATCTGGTGAGAGGAGAGCTTTACTGACCTTTTTGATATGAAGCTTGAAAGAAAATCAATCTCTCAGTCCAACCATAGCAATGTGGACGGGACAAGAGAGATCTCAACATACCGTAGTTTTTATTCTCTCTGGTGGCAAGGTTTTGGCTTCATTATCAAGTTTTAGGCTTGAAAATGGTTAGTTTAGTGGGCACTGTCATCACATCTGACCAGTGTTGAGTGAGCTGGCTGCAGTTAACGGCTGGATTTTTGGTATACGTAAGTGTCCGTACCGTGGGGGAAAAAATGGCAGGAAATAAGTTTGGTGCGTGATAAAGACGTTATTTCTGTTTCTTTTGACTTTATATTTTTCTCTTAAGAAAAAGTATTAGTAACACTTTTAATGACAAAAATATATAGGGCTAATTACACCTATATCCCTGAGATTGGGACATAATTACAGGTAAAGACAATAATTTAGATAAATTACACTTATGTCCGCTAATCAGACGGAATTTTAAAAATTCTAACGGTTTTAATGAAAAGACTTTATTACCCATAAGTTGGAACTTTATTTTTTTAATGCCATTACGTCATCTTAAAAAAAAAAAAAAAAGAAAGAGTTTACTGTTGACTGTTTATTCTTCCCCACCCCGTTTCTCTCTCTCAAACTCCCCCTAACTGTCGCACCCTTTCCCCGCCCCATCTCCATACCTGCAGACAGACGAGCGTTGGTTTTATTTTCAGAGGTGGCTGTGGTTTGTTTCTTGCATCGTGTATTAGTGTACCGGCGGCGTTGCGATGATGCTGGCGTGGCTTATGTGTGGCGATGGTTTTATTTTAGAGGTGGTGGTACGTTGCTGGTCTTGGCACAAACCTGCCGGCGTTGGTTTTATTTTAAAGGTGGCGTCGGCAAGAGCAATTGCACCTGAGATTTTTGGAAAACTCAGCCTAATCCTAGCCGAAACAACACTCCCATGGTTCTAAACTGGGGTGATTCCCCCTACCGGAACATGAAACTATTGGGTAGACCCTTTCACTTGTACTGAAGATGGCACTGATGGGATTCCCAGTGCACAAGAGATTTCAAGACTGGGCAAAGCCGGGATCCATGAGCAAGCACTTCTTGAGATTCGAGAAATTCTTGGGTGGGTATGAAGATGTCGGCGAGGGCTGTGCTACTACCATGAAACATATTAAGAATTGGGGTTTTGAAACCCTAATTTGCAAATTAGGGTTTTGAAGCCCTAATTTGCAAATTAGGGTTTTGAAGACCTAATTTGCAGATTGAGACCCTAGAGTTTTGATACAGATTGAGATGAGAAATTTTGATGAAGTCGATTGCAAAGATAGGGAACAAATAAGGGGTAGTATTGCGTGTAGTAGGATCCGTGCTTGGGCTGCTGGCGGTGAGATTAGATCTGGGTGGAGCAGTATTCTTTTTGGATACTGTTCCAAAATTATAAAAACTATTTAGGATATACTGTACAAGGACAATATTGCCGTTTTTAAAATACATAATGATGAACAGTATACTTTTTGGATGGAACCCTAACGGATGGATACGTGTGATACATTTGAAACACTTTTGGTCACGGAATGTTATATTTTGAAACTTTGTGTCCTTGTCTGTAATTACCCCATAACCTCAGAGACATATGTGTAATTAGCCCAAACATATAACAACAAATTTATCCCCACTCAGGGATACTGCAATTTTAAACCATGTTTGTTACGTAACCTATTTATATTTCATGATATTTGGTATGAATGACAATATAAGTTATTGCTACCAATATTTTGTTATTTGTGCTGTGAACTACAATTCTTCTCTTTTCGTACTTCAAAAAATTAATTATGCACTCTCCTACAACATTTATGCTGGATTCCCTTGTTTGCCCTACCCCCACATTACCCACGTTCTCTTGCATCCTTCTTCTCTTCCCTGCACCATACCACCCAAATTCCACTCCATTTGGCGCCTCCCAAAACCCACCACCCATAACGGAATTACGTTCGTTGTGGATTCCATGGGAAATGTTAGGTAATTAACCGAGAGTAAAAGAAATAAACGGCTGGCAGGGTGAAAATGGAAGAGAAGCTCAAAATTTTTTTTTATTTTTTTTTGGTAGAGAGAGATAATTACAAATGTTACGAGAATTCTCCAAACCTTCTTCTCCTTAATTCACGACTTTATATAAACGAGAATTAAATTGTAAATTTCAAAATAAGTGCGAGAAAATTGAAAGAGTTTGAAAATTTCAGCTATTAACTGCTCACATGTGCTGTATAATTGTCTTTTAAGTTGAACAAACTGTTTGTCATGGAATTTTGACTATGATCTCGAAGGGTGTATTCTCCTGGTTCCTTGCTAAACTCTGTGGATGTTTGATTGCTTATATTCCCTTCCCATTCAAGAGTCCCCATCGTCCCTGAAAAAGCTAAAAAAACATCGCCAAATAACTGTTCAATCCTCCCAGGTGGCTTCAACAGAAGGTAGGTTAGACCATGTGACCAGTGAGACAGAGACTGGATACCACTCTTGATAGTACATTGGTTCATAACAGCAAGTGGTTCCAGCGGGAATTGGCATTCATGACTCACTAGATATAAGTTGGTGATGAGAGATGTGTTATGGCCAAGTTCCGGGCTTTACGGGGAAGACGTGGAAGAAACGGTGGATGACAGGAGTAACATGCATGTGGGTTTTGTACGCAACAGATCCAATTTTTTCAGGAAGTAAAAAGTTTAGGAGCCAGTTTAACTAAGGTTCTGCCTCGAAGCTAAGCTAGTTTGCCTATAAGGCTGCGACTTCGAATATATTAAGTCTCCCTCTGAGAAGGTCCCATTAGTGCAATTTTGGTTGGCATAGAATTTCATTCGAGATAGGCCAGCAGCTAATTTGTGGTTTAGCAATCCCAACACTAGTCATCTGCCTTGTGAATAGGGAGATAAGAAATCTCAGTGTCACTGAAGGGTAATGCCGCCTTGGGGGGTATCCATAGATAGCTTCAAAAGGAGTGAGTTAGGTAGAGCTATGGACACAGGTATTATACCAGTATTCTGCGAGGGAGAGCCATTTCTGCCAAGATTTCGGTTTGTCTCCACAAAGACATCAGAGGTAGGTTTCCAAACATAGATCACCCTTTATGTCTTTCCATTAGTCTCAAGATGGTAGGCTGTGCTAAAGCTGAGTTTAGTATTAAGCGAGCTAAAAAGTTTTTACCAAAAATGGCTGAGACAATATTGCCTTTATCATTGACTATGTTTTTAGGGTTGCCCTGTAGCTTAAAGATTTAATCAAGCTAGAGTTTAGCTACTTCTAGAGCAGTGCAAGGGTGTTTGAGAGAGAGGAAATGAGACGTTCTGCTAAGTCTATCGGCAACTACCAAAATAACTTCATATTTTCACTTTATGATGCCCTCTATGAAATTCATTGTACACATTTTTCCATATTTGACAGGTAATAAGGAGGAGTTGCAGTGAGCCAGCCGGGTAGTGAAGGTGTTCACCTTTGTTTTCTTGCAAATACCACTTTCTTTAATCCTTTGTCTGATGTCTTATATGAGATTAGGCAAGTAATAGACGTTCTAGATTGTTTTGATGAGTTTGGCTCCGATGCCCGAGCGACCCCCTAGTCCAATAGCATATAATTCTTGGAAGATTTGCAGTCTTAACGGGGATGCACCCCCACACATATTTTACGTTTTTATTTCACTATCATAGCGTATCAATGATCAATTCGTGCAGCATAATCTGGGAGTTTAGTCTTGGCATCAGTTGCTTCGCTATCCATACTTACCTTATAGTTAAGTTCAAACGATATTAACCTCATCAGCTTAGCTTGACATTTTTGCAACAGCAGTAAATATTAACCTCTGATCCAAATGATATTTGAGGATGGCATGGTCCGTGCAAGAGATAAAGTGATGATGGCTCAAATAGACACTTCAATGAGATATGGCAAGCGCTAGAGCTAAAAAAAAGTGCTGCTTATAGTTAGAAAGTGCCTTAGTCCAAGGCCTTACTAAAGTACGCTAAAGGCATTTTTTTTACTGCATAAGCACTGTTCTCATCCCATGACAATCAGCGTATACTTCAGCTTAAAAAAACCTGAATAAAATTAAGTAATGCTAACACAGGTGTTTTGGTTATGACTTCATTGAGTGAGGTGAAAGCTTCTGTGGCAGTTATTCCTCTAAAAGTTATCCTACTGAAGCAAGGAAGTAAAGGGGCTTACTCAACACACTATACGGAGCAATGAACTCCAGTAGTACCCAGGGAGTCCCCAAAATCCCCTTAATTGTTGAACAATCATGGTTATGGGCCATTTAACTATAACATTAATTTTGTAGGGTCTTTTAATACTCCTACAGAGTTTGTGTGGCTAAGATATTCTACTATGGAAAAGGCAAATGCGCACTTGGATTTCTTGAGCAGTAGCTGGTTCTACTTGTCGAAAATATTGAACCATAGATAGGCAATGAAGGTGATCTTACTACTTTTTGCTGTAAATGAAAATGCAATGAAAAAACACCCCCACAAACTTTCTGTGAAGGGTTAAAGATAAAGTTCATGATGATAGCAGGTAGCAGGGGCATTGGTGAGCCCAAAGGGCATCACCTTAAATTCAAAATGGCCAAAATGAGTTGAGAAATCAATCCTAGGGATTTCTGCCGTTGCAAACCTGGTTTAATGATGACCACTTCATGATGTCCATTTTAATAAGAGCACATGCCCTATGCAATTCATCTAAGAGGTCATCTACTATGGGTCTCTATAGTCAATACATGGCCTCCATATCCCATCTTTATATGTACTGGGTTGCATATATCTGAATCTAGCATTAGCCGGGCAATTTTCTCAATCTCACTTTTTCGTGAATATGGGACTCTGTAGGGCCTATAATAACAAGTTTGGCATCAGGAATGAGATGAATTTGATGATCTTGGGGCCTTGTTGGGGGTAAGTTCTTTGGTTCAGAGAACATGTCTTCATGCTGGTAGAGTAACGTAGGCAGTTGTGGTCCTGTGGAGTAAGTGGTAGGGAGTGTAGTAAGAGTATATACTTGACTAAAGAGTGAATTAGTGTTGGACGACAGATATTTGAACATGGCATCAACTGAGATGGTTTTTAGACCCTCTTCCCTATTAGTGCCCTTGAAAGTAACCGTGTTTCTTTGATGGTCAATACTCACGGGCTTCTTTTCAAAGTCAAATCTAAGTTCCCCCAAATTCGTGAACCATTGGATGCCCGAGACACAATCACAGCCCCCAAGGGGTGATATCATCATTTAAGTTGAGAATGTTTTGCCCAGCATGCTTCAGGTGAAGTTGGGCAATGGGAATCACTCACAATCTTATTGCAATCTACTACTATCACAGTCACAGAGAGTCGTTACATGATCTGCACATTCTGATTTTCTTGCTATTGCAGGGTCCGAGAAATTATAGGTTGAGTCACTAGCAATTAACATAATAAGGCCCGGTTGCCTACATGTCCAACCAACTTGAAGGTATTCTATTTGATTTTTTTTGGGTGAAGCATCGACAGTGATCTCGACTTGCTATTTTTTAGTGTTTGTGTTGTCTTGCTCCATATTGACTGCTTGCAAATCATACACTAGAGGAGGCTCCCTCATGGACATCGTCATGATCCACGATCATCTCGGACAATTGTTTGTTTCCACAGTTGTGTTGTTGTAAACTTCTCATCATACTAATAGTATAGTCCTTTGACCTTCATTTCCTTTTATCATAACAAGCTCTGTTGTTTCTTACAAAAAGGGAGTTGTTTCTGGGATGAGTTTGGAATGGGTGGAAGCGCTTTGTGTTGAGTATTAGCATAGGAGGGGGTGGTATGCATGGGGTGTAAGTGTTTAGAGGTTTTGGTTTCAGTGGGTACGGAAAGGTTTTCATGGCATAGGCAAAAGATTCTTGTGAATTATCACCTAACCTAAGCAAGAGCTCTGTCTACTTAGCTGGTGTGGATAATACTACTGCTGCACAATTGATAGAAATAATTGGCATCCCTGCTGGAAATTTCCCTGTTACCTATCTTGGAGTGCCACTAATATCTACAAAATTGCGGTATAAGGATTGCAGTGTGCTTGTGGAAAAACTAACCAAGAAGTAAAACAGCTGGTCCACAAGGTATCTATCCTATGCTGGAAGGGTACAACTTGCAATATATGTCCTCATTAGCATGCAAGTCTACTGGTGCAACATCTTTATTCAAAAAAGATCATCAAACAAATTGAAAGCTCTAATTTTGCTTTCAATTTGTTTGATGATCTTTTTTGAATAAAGATGTTGCACCAGTAGACCCTCATATGGCATGGTAAAGATGTGAGATACTATGGACCAAAAGTAGCATGGGAAAGGGTATGCTTACCTAAAAAAGAAGGTGGTTTGGGAATCAAGAGGTTGGAGGAGTGGAATAAAGCTGCAATTTGAAAACATTTATGGGACTTGGCCCATAAAAAAGATTCCCTCTGGGTAAAATGGTGCCACATCTTCATTATCAAAGATTCTACCTATGGACTTTTAAAGCCCATGCTACTATCTCATGGACATGGTGCAAGATCATGAAGATCAGAGCTCTCTTCTGCCAATATTTCAAGTATGAAGTAGGTAATGGAGCAATAGTTTGGTTATGGCTAGATAGATGATTGCCAAATGGTGCAGTGGTTGATACCTATGGACAGAGAATTGTGTATGACTCTGGTATGAGCATCACAGCTAAAGTATGTGATATCATACACAATGACACATGGCAACTACCTTCTCTGAGATCTCAAGCCCTAAGAGATTTAAATACTACCTCCTGGCTCTAACACACTAGTCCAGGATAAAGTCATGTGGACACTAAGTGCTATCAAAGATTTTACAATCAGATCTGCTTGGGAGGGCATCAAAACTAAAGCTGCAAATGATCCTTGGTGGAAAGTACTGTGGTTTCTTGGACACATCCTAAGGTGCTCAATGATACTGTGGTTAATATGCCATGGGGGGGGGGGGGGGGATAAGAACTAAGGCAAAGCTGAAGTCGTGGAATATAACACAAGATGATTCACGTGTCCTCTGTACTGCATATGCTGAAACTGAGGATCATTTATTTTGGAATTGCTCTTTTACTAGGAGTGTATGGGAAATGATCCTAAGTAAGTTACAAGTCAGCAGAATTCCAAATTCTTGGAGGCAAATGCTGGAGTTTGCTAGCAAACATTTCAGAGGGAAAAGCTTTAAGGCCAAACTATGCAAATTATTAGTTGCAGTTACATGTTATGGGGTGTGGCAAGAAAGAAATACAAAAGTGTACACCAATCAAGCAGCATCAGCACAGGGATGTGTCTTTGTGATACAACAATGGGTGAGGTACATGGTATATAGTTGGAGAAAGTCCCAGCAAGTGTTACTAACCAAGCATTATGCTCTGCATGGGGAATAGATCAACAGATCCTTATGGATAACAATGTAGTGGACTGCTAGGAAAGATATGCTTGTATATAAGTGAATGAATAATACATTTGTACATATGTATACGATTTGAAAAGAAATACAATGGGACCATTTACCCCAAAAAAGAAGTTGCGAGAGGAATTCTGTTTTTGGTTCTGGTTTCGAATTGATTCCATAGATTATAGCGGTTGGCTTCCTATTTCTTAGATAAATAAACGGCGCTAGATAAATATGGCAATTCAAACTTCTCAACATCATGCTCGATTGCATCCTTAATCCCCCAACAAAACTTTGAACATGATATCCCTCATCAAACATTTATCCTCCATTCACCAACATTGATCTTAATGTTTTAAACTCTTTGAAATAAGCTTCAATTGTACCTGTTTTCATTAATCCCATAATACTGCCTTGATCAATGTAGCAAACAGGGAATTCAAATCTCCTTCAAGTTCGTTAAATCCTACCCTTAATTTTCCGTTATTTAAGCACCATAGCAATATTGTACTTGACCCCTAATATGGATGGAAGCGAACACTACCAGAATATTGGCCTATAGCTACGAATTCTAGCTACGGGCAAGTGGTCCGTAGCAATAACTTGCCATCTGCTAGGGACTTAGCTGCGGAGTACACATTCCAAAGATAGAAAGCTCAAAATTATTAGTAGGGTGCCAAAATTTTTGCTGGGAAAGTAACGGGAACTTTAGTGCGATTGAATTGCTGTAGTAACTATTTCCGTAGCTATTTTAGCTATGTTTTTACCATGGCAATAGAAACCGTCATCAAGTTGAGTAGCGTCGGCTACGGAAATGTCATAATATTAAACTAAAAGGTACGGCACATTCTCCAGCAAAAAAATTTCAAAATGGGACATAGTTACTTTCAGAATAAGAGTGATTCTAATTGAGCACCCTGAACATGACCTTAGGGCTTGGCTATGGTAATGTTGCGCAGAGGTCTTCCATGTTTGTACCACCATTGTCACTCATGCACACCATCTCCACCAGCAGCAGGGATAGTGAGGAAAGAGATTAATCAAGTTGGTCCTAGCTAGTGTTCTCTATTGCCAGATCTTGCACATATGGTTGAATTGAATTAGGTCCATGAACTGTGAAGGTTGCAGTGGGGCGTGCATCACTGACTGATCCAGCAAGTGACCAGACCAGACCTCAAAATTTTCCGAAGCAAACTTCGTATGCTTGGGCTGAGTCTATTTTGGCCCGTTTAGGTCCTAAACGAGATTGCACGTAATAGTGGACTTCTGACCTTAATTGTTCTCCGGCCCGACTTGATACATAGTAAAACTTCTTACATCCTTACGGGATGAATCTTAATGGTCAACCAAGCCCATGTTCTTCTTGTAATAAGAGCTCTACTTTGTATATTCATGTGTCAACTTATAAGGCTCAGAGATTCTATTGCAGTATTATGACTAACTTTTGAGATGAGCTTTTGGAGGCAGGTTTGTGAAGGTTTTTTTTTTTAAATTTTTTTTTCTATTTTTGAGTAATATACGTTGGCCCTGTCTAGATTAAGATTCTAGATCCACCACTGTGTCTGCCGATGGAGAACCGGTGGCCGAGAGAGCAGATAAGATATGTGGGGGTAAAAAGAAAATATTATAACATTTAATAAGGGTGCAGAATTAGTCGATTGGGGTGAAAAAATAATGGCACCAAATTCCAAAGGCCTAATTTAGGCAACCTCATAATTAGACTTGGCAAAAAAAGAACCGGACCCGCGGGTCGATCCGTACCAGGCCAAAAAACCCTGGTATGGGTATGAATTTTAGAGACCCGCGTAAATCAAACCCTTACCTGAACCGACCCGTAATTTTTCGGGTAGTTTCGAATCGGATACGGGCTACCCGGCTTACCCTTTTTTCAGCCTATATACAAAGAGAGAGATGTTTTTTTACCCTAACCCTTATTTTCATCTTTTCTCTCAATCTCACACTGACCCATGGCGCCGCAGCCCCTCGCTCGAGATTTTACCGGTGACCGTGACCATGACCGGCGACCACCGTCAGCCCCCTCAGCCCTCACTCTATCTAAGGCCACTCAACCATCTCACTCTTCTGTAGCCGATCGGGAAGCCCACATCTGCCGCCACGCGCAGATCGAAAAGTTCCACCGTCCTCTCTCCTCTCACACATCGACAGCGATAGCGACAGCGCTGACGGCAGTGACCACCTCCGTGGGCCACTTCTAGTCTTCCACCATCACAGATCTACTTCCACGGTCACAGATCTACTTCCACGATCACAGATCATTCAAAAAATTTATTGTTACTGAGTTTTGTTTTTTGATAATTTTTGGTACTTGTTTGGTATGAAATTGTTTGATTCATAGAATCAACATAAGTGAGATTCAATGTTGTCTTTCAATTTGTGTTGTGTAATTAGCGTTGTTAATGTTAATATCGTATAGATTCTAGATTTTTGGCTGAGAAAAAGTGATTACAAAAATATTAAAGAAAATTTGGAAGATTGCCCGATTACCCGCAAGGATTTAACTGAACCGTCCGGGTAGGGTACGGGCATGAAAAATGACTACCCGTAAAAAATCGAATAATTTTACCCGAATCAAATTTATCCGTATCAGATCGGGTATTACCCGTACGCGACGGATTTATCCCTTTGTCAGGTCTACTCAGAATGCACCACCTATGATAGCAAATCATGATTAGGAATTCTTCTTTAGATAAACTTCAGAATATGAACAAAGATTTGGGCTTGAGATAGATGGAATTCCACATGATTAAAATCATATGCAATACTACCACCGTACCAATGCTACCTCTACCACATAGTCACATATGGCCACCACTACAACTACCACCACAACGACGCTTCCACCACTGATTTTCACACTTAAAATGTATGTAATTTCAATACCATATAAAATATACTAGACGGATAAATTTGGAAAATTAGTTCTACAAATTAAGTGCTTAAATATTCAGAAATTAATTTTTAGTTTTTCAACGAGGCCCTGAGCTCGGTTATTTGGGCAGCCAGGACTGGCCTAGTGATTATAAATGCTTTCTGTCCTTGCTTGCCGGATGTTCAAGTCTCATCAGCCACTTAATTCCTTTTGTATAGAAGCAAAAGAAGATGAACAGTGAATTTAATGGGAAGTAAAGGAAGGAAAAAGAACAAATATCTCACATGCTTTTGGTTTGGTTAGATGGGTAATTTGAAAGAAAGTTACCATAACTTTTCAGAAATACGCGGACTTTCCTAGAAAATCTTCAATCCCATCAGTTTATTGCAACAAAATGAGTTGGTTACTTTGGTGTGAATTTAACAAATGCAAGAAAATTATTTTTTTCCATCACTTTCAATTTTCCACTGACCATACTCCACGGAAGTTCCATCAATCTTTACCTAGCTAATGTAACGGAGCAAGAGACAGGGTTTTCACATCCTTTCGTGGCCAGGCTAAATGTCATCGATTTAGCCTTCTGGCTAACCAAAAAAGAAAAGTTTGGTTGACTGGTGTTGTCCATGGTATCGTTGTCACTTGTTAGCTAGCCCTGGTCGAACTTTCCCAAGTAGTTTGTATCAGTGTAGGTACCAAAGCTAGGTGGTGACTTTGCCTCCTTTGTGGCATTGGTTTAATACAACACCCCTGCTACGTCTACGTACGAATGCGTGGAAATGGACGGAGCTTTGAATACCAGATGGACCAGGCGGCCGGCCTGGAGAGTGGTTTGTCTCTTCTCTGGGCAGAAAATGGCCTTCCACTCCATTCCAAATTAATCTACAAGTGCTGTTCTTGGATATTGCCGTGCAGGACAAATGCCAAACAACTGCTTACATGCAATGGCAACCAAATCCCACAGATTTTACTAAGAACAAGGCCAAGCAAGCAGCAAAGAGCGTAATTCACAAGGTGAAAGAAAAAAAATTCACAAGCTTATACATGATACGACCAAGCGACTAGACAAGGCACAGCCTTACGAAATTTAGAAAGGAACAGCCTTACGAAATTTAGAAAGGAAAAAGAAAAAAGAAAGGAAGCTGACTTGAATGAACATCCAAACTAGAATGAACATTCTGAAAATGTTTGGTTACTTCAGAATCAGTTTAGCCAGGTAATGGACCGTAGGGAAGAGAAAACAAAATACAACCAAAAGAAGAAAAAGGGAGAGACTAAAATCATTAAGAGAATGCTTAACGGACATGACGGAAGATACAGTTTGTGCCCCAGTAAGCAAGAGCAACATCACAGCAGCATACGTCGAGACAGCTTTCCATGGATTGCCGAAATATTCACGAGTTAAGGTGGCCTTCCACCTATTCCAGTTGCCCTTGTAGAATGCATTCAAATCGTGACAAAGTTGAGAGAAATGGAATTTTTTACCGTTAAATGAAAAGTGTGTACTAGTGTTGTTCAAGAAAGTTGCTACTCTTGCACTTTGACCAAGCCAGCTCACTATGATCCCCTCCTCAATCAGCAGGTCAACATCCTCAATCGTATCGATCAAGAAATCCATGAAGAAAACGTAATCAAGGATGTAGCTTTCCAATGGGTAGTGACAAGCCTCTAGTGCCATCAAGTTTTTAAGTAGTGGCTTTGTAGTGTCATATAGATTCAAGCATGGGATTTCCAACACCCCATTTTCAAGTTTTATATCCAGTAAGCACTTGCTAGAACGAACCTTAAACTTGAGTCCTGCGTTATGAAGTTGTGTTGCGCTGTTGACACACTCGAATCCTGGAGTCTCTCTTGGGGATCCTGCGGTCGGTGGCGATTGTGGTTTGAAGAAGGTTCTAATCAAATCAGCAAAATGCAGTACATTGCTACATGAATTGCGTCGCAGACTCTGCATGTTGTGCCAGCGGAAGAAGGAAATAGCTAACTCGAGCACACATGGCTGGCTTTTATTGGCTAGAATTGGATCGTACAAAGCCTGAATGATGGACATGGGAATCTGATTTTCTAGCAATTTGAGGTCGTGCGATAAGCTACTTCTCACAGTTGGATTTCCTGTAAAATTATCATCTGCATCTATAAAACCAGGTTGTCTGTCGCGCAAGAACAACTCAACGATGAACCCACTGTCAACCACAATCATCTCCACAAATTCATCGGTATTCAGCCCACTGGTATCCTCTGCATAGCAATCGCGGACGTCTAGTTCACGTTGCTTCACGAGGTAAACACAATCCTGCCACCTCAAGCTAAGCCGAGAGAGAGATTTCTTGAAGTATCTCAGTTTGAGTTTTTCCATGGATTCCGAACCTTTTCTGCCGCGATGCAAAGGTCCTATTGTAACTACTTGAGGGGTATAGGCTGCTTCATCTATATCGCGAGCTAACTTGGGAACTCGATAGATACAACATTTTCCCGGAGTTTGCGAAGGCGATAGTTCTCCTAACCTCGTCTTAAATTGATCCCAATAGGAGGGAGGGGGTTGTCTTCGATCTGGAGCATTGTTATGATCCATATCAGTATCAAGACCGGATTGGACACCTTTTTATTCCGCTCCATGTGCTGCACTAGCTGAAGCACTGCTTGATGGCATTATTCAGCTTCTTTTCCTAGCGTGATCACCTAAAATTGTTGGGATTTTAATTTCTAAAACAGGTGCAACAATTAGCACAACAAGAAAGAGAAAAAATATATATAAAAGGTGTCATACAAAAAAATATGGACACGGATATTTAACGTGATTCGGTCTCTTACTTACGTTCACAAAGAAGACAGTACATCATAAGGTGCAGAAGTTACAAGGAAACTTTCGCTCAAACTCAATTTTCAAATACACTCAAACTCAACTCACTATTTTCTTCTTAGTAAATAAAAATTTTCTGTGATTTTTCTAATTCACTAGTGCTATTAAAAAAATACTTAATACTTTAGCATTTGAGTTACAATTATAAGCTCTAAATGCCTAACAGTCTTTTTGGTTCTCAGTAGTTACGTCACGATATATCACTGCATTTAATTTTAATGGCTAAATGCTTCTCAATATTGATTTTTTTTTTAGTGTGTTGTATGTAAACATAGCTTTGGCAAACTTCTCCTTTTATAGGAGAAGAAGTAGGTGAAGATGACATCCGAATCAAACCACACCACCATGTGAAACCAAGAAGCCTTTCAACAGAATAGTTACTACACGTTAGCTAACTATTCATCACTTTTCTTCACCTCCCGCATATCTCTTTCATTCAAGGGATATGCGTCTAATTGTGTGTGAAAGCGATCACACTCCAAGCTTAGTAAAAGATGGTGGCGGCTTTTCAATTGGAATTCAAGCCAATTCCAATAGAAATAACCCTGAAAGTTGAACTACGCATTTAGTACAAACGCTTAGCATGAGTAAGCTTCAATATAGAGGTATTGGGATATCATGGCATTTTATTTTATAAAGACTTCCTAAACGGTGGGAAAGATCTTTTGACATTTTATTAAGAGATCCATATAAGATTGGTCTCTCTCTCTCTCTCTCTATATATATATATATATATATATATATATATATATATATAGAGAGAGAGAGAGAGAGAGAGAGAGAGAGAGAGAGAGACCAATATACTAAAAAAAACTGTCTTATTTTCTTTTTAAGCGTCTAACAAAAATTGACCTTCTGTTGGTATTTTTATATATTTATTCTATTCAACTCTCTACCAATTCATTCTCTTTCTTTCTTTCTCGCCTTACCTTCTACTTTTTTATTCTATTTTTTCTCTATATTTAACACTCTTTTAACTCGTGTTCAAAAAGGGTTAATTATACTCATGTCCCTGAGATTTAGGTGAAATTACACGCGTGTCCATAAGTTTGGGAAATAGGCACTTATGTCCTTTGACCTAACGAAAATACTGGACTACATAACGGTTTGGATATAATGACCAAAATGTCCATCACTTACAAATATAAATTTTCAAACTCCATTCCTCCTCCCACCACCACCATCCCTTAACCCTTCTTCAGGCAGCTGCAACACGCACACATACCCGAATTGCTGAATTCTTAACCCAGTAGCTATTTGAACAATTTGGAGCATAAATTTTTTAGATCAATAAAGGCCCACTTTAAACAAGTGCTTACAATCTGCTTTATCACCACCGCTCCACCACATCACTTTGAGCAGATAACAGTAGTACTAGATAATAGTTCATGGCAACCCCCGTATACGCCGCGCTGCCGCAATAGCCCCAACTCAGTCCTCCCTCAAATTAATCGCAACCTCACGCACCAGTGTCCATTGCTGCCATCGGCAGTTTCGACACCTCCACCTTGGATGCCTAACAGAGACGTAAAAGTACCTAAATCCCACATCCTTATCCATTGCATTCAACCTCTTCCCAAAATCTTGTGCCATTTCAAATTGCTCAATTTCTTCCCACTCATCCAGGTCTCTGACTTTGCAAATCAACGTCACGTTTTCGTCTAAAATTCGCCCTCGAATCGAGTCCCCCAAAAGCACCCACGCGATGAATATGGCCCAAACCCACCGTACTTGTACCAATCGTTAAGGTGCTTCAGATTCAAAGAAATTGTCTGGGTAGTTCTTGTGAGAATTTTTGAACTTGTAGAAGAGGCTCTCGGCGAGTTTCTTGCTTTTCTGATAGGTGTTTCGCTTGACTTCTCGCCGCAGCTGGCTTTGCCTTCGATGCGGCCAGAGTGGCGACCGAATTGTAGAACCCACATAGTGGCGGCTAGGTAGGGGCAACGACCGGGAGGGGGAAGGTGTGTGCAGCGAATGGGGTAGGGGAGGGTGTGGCGACGGGGTATGGGGTGCGACGAGGAGGGAAGAGAATGGGTGTGGCGATGGGTTGAGGGTGCGGCGAACAGGAAGGGAGGAGGGTGGGTGCTAGCGGCGGGGTGAGGGGAGGGTGAATGTGGTGATGGGGAGGGGGAGGGTGGGTGCAGGCGGCGCAGTAGGGGTATTGTGGGTGCGGCGATGGGGAGGGAGAAGGGTGGGTGCGGGTAGCGCGCTGGGAGGAGGGTGGGTCTGGCAACGAGGAGGGGGGAGGGTGGGGGCGACGACTGGGGTGAGCGAGGGTAGGGGCAGCAGTGGAGTAGGGGAGTAGGAGAAGACAGAGAAGGGTTTCAACCTTAATTCTATGTAACATTAGGCAGGAATGAGTATTTGGAGATGAGTATTTTTTAAAATTTTATAGGGTATAATCTTTTTATAGGGCAGTATTGTCATTTAAAAAATACATATGGATGACATAAGTAAATACGTGTATTTTCTAACGGATGAGTGACGGAAGGACACGGTTGTTACCTTTTCAAACATTGTGTCATTGACTGTAATTTCACCCTAACCTCAGGAACATGAGTGTAATTAACCCTTGAAAAAATAAAAACGAGAACCGTAACAAAGAAGGGTAAGTGAAAAAAATATTTGAACACAATATTTAACGTGATTAGCTATGACATGCTACTTGCAAGGGTGCGCAAACTTTTTCGTACTATAAAAATGTTGAGACAAGTACAAGGGAATGATCAAGAGGTTAATCCAAAAAAAGCCGAGACCCTTTACCAACTAAATACCCTTATACATCCCACTTGTAATTACAATCAGATATATCTGTAAACTAAAAAGTTGATCAATGTTGTGCGCCATGAAGTCAAAAAAGGAAAAAAAAAAAAGATCTCTATTGTTATTAATACGATATTGACAAAAAGTTCATTTAAGTGTTACTAAGTACATGAACACGAAGCAAGTTTGATTTTTGAATGTTTAACTTCTGAAGCTATTTTTATTTTTTAACAAAAATAAGGTAGTGCTCATAGTGCCTTAAAATAAAGGAAAATTCTTATATGATGTGGTACTATTATCATTTGTTGCATGCTTTACTTTTTTAATACTTTATATTATACACTTCAACATTTATATTATTGATCACTCTGAGTATAAAAAAAATACTTTTGGTGATTACAAAATTATATGAAGTCTGATTTACCTAGTATTTTCTGTTCATGCTTTGCCCCGAAATTTCACAAAATTTAACTCAAAGCCAATGAAAGAATCTTAAGAATAAAATATTAGTTCTTCCTTTGTTTTTTGCACAAACGCAAGCACAACAAACTAAGCATGAAACCCGTGTTGACGTGCGACTCTCTCCCCCTTCCTCTTCGTTTTCCGACTTCCGTTTCCATCACCACCGCCAGGTGTTCCGGCGTGTGGTGATGTGGTAAAGTAGATAGTGGTTTTGCTAGGGTTTTCGTTTGGATCTTGGGATTGATGGTGAGCTGGACGAGTGTCGACGCTGACGGCTTGCAATCGGTTCGGTGGCTCTCCATAATTTCCGGCGCCGGGGATTGATTGATTGATTGGAGCTTGATGAAGGGGGTAAGCTGTCGGATCCTTGGGGTGGCCTTGATTGGGTTGTGGTGGCTTGGGTGTTGGCTAATTTCGTCGACGAGATCGTGTGTGATGGCTGACGCGGGAAGGACTCGGGAGGATGAGTCTAGGGTAAGGATTTCTCTTCTAGGGGTTTTGATTCCCCCTCCCCCCCTAGTGATTCCCCCTTGCCCTAGAAAGGTTTTGAGGGTTGCAATTGAAGGTTGGTAGCTGTTAGGTCAAGGTTGGTTGTAGTCGGCGGTTTGCCGGTAATTCCGAGGTGATTCAGAGGCTCCAAGGTTGGATGATGGTCTGGGTTTCCTCCGGTTGCAGATGGCTGAGAGGGACATAGGTGTGTTAGTGGGAGGACTGGTGATTCCAGTGGTCTCGGCCGGTGTTTTTGGTGGGTAAAAGGGGACGGTAGAGATGTCAAACGGGCCGGGCTTGGGTCGCCCTGCCCAGTCCATCGGGCTTGAAGAGAAACCGGGCCGGGGCCGGGCCAAGGAGGCTGCAATCCGGGCTGGGTCGGTTGAGGGGAAATTCTAGGCTCGGTCCAGGCCCTGGCCCTAGGCCCAATTTCTAGGGTCGGGCTTGGGCCGGCCACGGCTCTTTTTTTTAATTTTCTTGTTATTCAATTTTAAAATTTATCTTTAGGCATGTCCAATTTTTAAATTTTGACAAATCTAATTTTTATCATTTTATTTCATTATATGTAATATTCATATATATGTATGTATGTATAGATATATTTATTTGTCTCTCATTTTATTTTTTGCTATATGTTAAATCTTTTCTTACTCTTCTTGGTGATCTTTATTAATAAAATCTGAACACATAAGTAGCCGTTATATTGCTGTTAGGGGGGTAAAAGTGAAATTTTGTGGGAATATATCCGTTGGAGGAAAAGAGGGAGAGAAAGGGGGAAAAACAAAAAATTCAAACAGGTGGGGCCGGAACCGGGCCAGAATCGGGCCGGGCCTGGCCCGGGCTTTTCCCCAGATTTTTTCAGCCTGGTCCAAGCCCAGGCCCTAAGCCCAATTCCTCCGGGCCAGCCCTATTCATGAAAGGGCCGGGCCGGCCCGGGCTTTTTTCGGGCTGGGTCGGGCCGGGCCGCGGGCCGCCCGGCCCTTTTGACAACTCTAGGGGACGGTCGGTTGTTGTGCAGGGTTTTCGAAAATAGGCAGCAGAGAGATGGACGGAAAAGTTGGCGCGGAGTGGGCCCACGGTGTTCGATGACAGGTTGCAGCGGTAGGGGCACGTGTCTGGAGCGGGGTGTGTGGCTGACAGTGAGTTGGTGTTTGTTGATTGGCTGGTTTATTTAGTCTTTATCGGTCTTAGTTCTAATTATCCTGTTTTGGTTAGTTTTATCTGCATGTTTTTTTTTTATCTATTACATGTTTGTTTAGTTGATTGGCCAGTTTATTTTTGTACTTTTGCTTGTTTAGGTTTTTTATGTACTTTTTTGTTTGTGTCTTTTAATTTTGTTGTTGTCGTCGAATTCCTTTATGGTATCGGATGGGGATGCCCTCCGATGACTACGCTAAATCTCAATAGTAGGGTTCTTACCACTTTTAAAAAAAAAAAAAAAAAACTAAGCATAAACACAGGTTCTTCTGTTGACAAAACTATACACAAATCATATAGTAATATACAATCCTTAACAATCATGTGTTGATATTGAACAAGAATATACATTATTAAAAAGTAATTATTCATTTTTTGAATTGTTATTTACATTATATTGTCAAGTCAATCCTAAGTACAATTCACAATTTCTTTGTGTTGTATATACTTCCAAAAGTGAAAAAGAAGAACCCTTTTTACAAACATAAGAGTATAATTGCCCACAACATCTTAGTTCATTGAATTTCTTAAATTTTAGCCATAAAGTGATTAAAAATAAAATAATAATTAGAACTCAATCAATAATCTATAAAGCAAAGATAAAGAGATGAAACAACAAAAATTTTGTAACTTTATGCAATTACATCCCTTTCTATGACAATCTATTTGATAGTGAGAGAGTAATAAACACTCTATAAATGTTTAGCTTTAATCATTTGCAAAGCTTTTGAAGAATGCTATAACATTTTTTTTTGGTAAATTCAAATAATCATTAATAATACTACGTATGCATACTTTTAAATTGATTGTTCTAGAAGATCTTCAAAAATACTGTTGACACCAAAATTTTGACAGAGGGACTTACTAAAACAAAACCCAAATTTTGGTTTCTTCAAAATAATTCGCCGTCAAAAGTCCAATAAATATTGAATTGAACTGGCCATGGCCCAATTGGAATGAAAGTGGTCATGTTCATGAATGAAGTGAGTTTTTATGTGGAAAGTTTCGTTTCTTTATATATTAAGATTCATGAAGAAATGAAAGTTTCTTATATCTTTTTGGTTATTATTTGTGTTAAATTTGTTATTTGTGTTTCTTTAATCTGAGGTTGTCATAGACGTAATTAACGGTTGACTTTTTTCCCATCTGAGAATATAAATCAGCTTTACAAAATAGTAAACATCGTTATATATATACGACAAAATTTAGTGGTACAAATTTCGATGCTAATCAATAACGCGAATAATATGTTATCAAATACATAATATGGATGGTCAAAACAGCGTCAAACATAATAAAACAAGCAAATTAATACACATATATTGCTACTCTAATGTTATATTATCTCTTTTTTTTGGTCAATTCTGTATTTTAGAAGGCTGGTTTAAGATAGCTCCGTGTGTTTCCGTTCCAAAGTTTATTTTCCCGACATGCTTTTTACTAGGTTATTTAAGTCGGCAATAATTATTAGATAAAGTGTTTATTCATTTTTTTACTTCCTTTTATACCTTTTTATTTTCAAAGTAGAGAAATGTGATTGATCTCTAATTTGATTTTTTGTAATGAGCTCTATTAGAGATATTTCTCTAAGATACAAATGTTGGTCAATGGCGTATGCCACAAGTGGAAAATTAAAAAGATGTCTCATACTTATATGCACTGAGTATTGTCAAAATGTTTATTTAATATGTAAGTAAATGAAAATATGATTTCTTAAAATTTTTTACTAGTTCAGCCATCCTTTTCCCAATTAAGAGGCAGTTTGGAATTGATTCTAAAAAGTAAATTTTGATTAAATCAAAATCAGTTTCTAAAATCAGTTTTAATTCATTTTAAGCATAATAGATTAGAAGTTGTTAAAGGTGTTTGAATAAAAAGAGATTGAAGTAGGTTTAGTGTAGCAAAATTACCATATGGTGTATTTAAACTGAAATTGAGCATTTAATGCTGATTATATGTAAGGATATTTTGGTAAATCTCTTAGTCAAACCCGATTATCCAAAACTGATTAAATTTAAATCCAAGAAAATGAGGATTATGGATTTAATCAGTTTTAAGCACATTGGAGCAGATTTAATCAGTTTACGTTTTTTTGTCAAACACTTTAAAATTGATTTAATCTGGATTTAATCAAGTTTGACCAATCTAGAATCACTTCCAAAACACCCTCTAAAACAATTTTAAAAAAATCAGTACTTTAAACCCTATAACATAAAGCAACATTCTTATTCGGTGTGAAATGATTGATTACTTATTTCGTACTTCACTTTGTCAGTAATTTCTTTTTAGACTTTCAAATCTTAATTTGAAGTGCACTTAAACGGTAATTTTATATGTCATTTCGAGTATAGAAAATAAAATTTGCCATCACAAAAGTATATGTAGTGTCATTTAAGCATAATTTTGTAATTCATGTCTTGGCCACCTAATTTCACAGATCTTATACAAAATCAATGACATATTTATAAGAAACAAATATTAGTTATTTTTGGTTATTTGTACATGTTATAAGTATGATAAACCAGAGGTGAAAACCTGATTACATGCATACGAAATAACAACTACGGGAATACTCATAATAGTAGACGTCAAATCTCATTACATGCTCATGATCACTGATTATAGTTGCGTAAGGCATTCATAACTGGTTTGACTTCTGGATCTTATGCTTGAAATTTGGATAATAGGTATAACGATTAGTTGGAAAAACACAAGAGAAGTCATATGTTGTCAAAAGCGTACCTTCTTTGAACCCTCTCCTCTTCTTGAGACAAGCTGAAACCCCTCTCTATGTCTCTGTGAGTTGAAGCCAACGAGATTGCAGATTCTTAAGTAGCAGTTTACTCAACCTGCATCATTCATCAATTCACACTTTGACAATATTATATTGTCATGTATGCACATGTGTTTTGTTAAGACCGGGACGAATACTAAAAATGAAAGACCATTGGTCTTGCAACTTGCATGGGTGATTCTGCATCTCGGTGGTTTCTTGCAAGTTTTGATGTCAAATGGTCAAAATTTGCTAAATGATATTACAAAAAATTACCTAAACTATAAGCGATTTAAATGGATTGAATGACAAGACAAAATCATTGTTCTTTTAAAAAAGAAATTGTCTCTTAGCTGAAGGCTAAAAGGATAATGTTAATAAATTGAGTCAATGGACCTATTATCTGTCAACTAACAGATAATGTGTATTTGTTAGTTTGGATAAATACAGTTATTTAGAGAATATTTATCTCTTAAGTATTTGAGATAAATACAATCTTTATCTCCTAAGAGTTTGAGGTAAAGCCAGTCTCTAATTGTATCTCTATATAAAGGTTAGAGATATCCCAATAAGTTAGAAGTAATAGCAATACCCCTCTCTCTGTTGCACTCTCTCTAGAGCAGTTACCAAGCTCTAGGATTTGGTTTGTGGACGAAGAACTCGACTCTAGTAGTCGTTTTCATACCTGTGAAAAAGATTAAGTATGTTGGAGGCTCGTAACAACAAAGATCTTACATCGGAATTTTCGAAGATTTCGTATGGTATGTTTCCGAACCCATTACGTTATGTGGTAGCGCATTAATTTTATTCAACATTGGTATCAGAGCATGATTACTTGTTGATTCACCTTTAACATGTTAGAATAAATTATGTGCATGTTGCGATTTTTTTCGGATACATGAATGAGACCCATTATTAAAATTCAAAATTTTTTGAGCAGCAACCATAGGAGAACAAAATCATATAATTATGTTTTTTCTGAAATATAATTATATGGTTTTGTTCTCCTATGGTTGAGGATGAACTCCGTAAAATTTTGTGATTTTTTGATGCATGGTCTGTGAGAAATCACGATTTTATTTTTCAAGAAAATTGTAATTTTTTTGAGTTTTGGGACTCAAATTCGGAGTATAATATTAAATTTTTATCATGATCGGTTGGTACATAATTACTCTATGTCACATAAGCTTTCTAATGATATATGGCACGCATTATTTGGCCTAAAAATGAGAGAGATATGGCATTCGAAAGTAGGCCTCGAGACATGGCGGCGGCTGTAAAAATTAGGGTTTTAAAGAAGAAGATGAACAGTGGTCTCGCACGTGCCACACGCGAAGGAGCTGAGCAACGCCACACGTGCGCCAAGCCACGAGCCACGATCCACGCGCCATCCAACGCCAAGTGAGGCTACTGAACCACGTGCCCACGCGCGCCAGCAAGTCTGCAGACAAATCCCCACGCGCTGCACGCGTGCGTGCTCCACACGCGCCTGCTTTAAGAATCCAGTGGCTGCCCCACGCACACGGCGGCACGTGAGGTATTTTTCGGCGGTTTTTTGACCCACCGCCGGCGCGTGGAGCTCTTTCTTGGCTTCTGTAATTTTTCTATGGTGTTAAATTTACCTCAATACCCTCCGTGTGTGTTCTGTTTAATTTTTAAATGACTTTTTCTAGAAAAATTAGCTTTAAAAATTTGTTTTGGTCCACACATAATTTTTCTTTAATTTCAGAGAGTATATTAGAGTTAAATTTACTGTTTGTCATATTTTAAGAATTTATCTCTTATTTTTGGGTTATTTGTGAGTATTTTTGTAGTCCCAAAAATACGAATAATGGGCAAATATTAATTGTTGCACTTTGTGAGCAGAAATAAATATTATGGAGAGCTATATGACATAGATGGATTATTTTTTTATTATTTGCCTTGATTAGAGTTATAGTTTAAATATGTTTTTGTTGAGATATATTTGTTGGATTTTTGGCAAGCCCACACCTCTTTCAACCCAATTTCAAGGCCTTTACGCCTGTTTTTCTTGGATGGAGAATGTGGCCTATTCATCCATTTAAATTACCCTTTAACTTGTTATTTGAGCATGCTAGTTTTAGGTTAAATGGATGGATACTAGATTAGCATTCTAAAGAAACTTATGTTTTATGTGTTTACTCTTGTTTTAAGAAAATTCTTTTGAGAATAATGTGTTGTGCGGCATCTCCATTTGTTTTATTGGAGTAGTTTGTAGTAGGATTCTCAAAGATGTTGTATTCTACTATTTTCCTGTATATTTCTAGAAAGCCTTGTATGGGATGTAATTTCACACGCACATTATTCAAGCCAGAATTTTCTTAGCATAAGTTATTAGAATGCCAATAGGGCTCAATGGAGTCCTTGCATACTTAATTTCATGGTGCAATTTTATATTGTTCTAAATTATCATGTGGATGATTTATTACATTGTGGCTTATATGATGATAAAATTTATTGCGAAAAATTACTCGAAAAGTATTTTCCCAACTCACATACATGGGAGATGATTACGAGCTTAGCAAATTTTTAATTTCATGATGTGAGGAAGGATTATGTTTTTTATTTGAAATAAAAAGAATGATGTATAATTAATGTCTTTTTCTTTGCGCAAATTAATGTAGTGAATAGAATGGCACCAAGAATGTCATAGCTGATCTCGTTAAGGGTGAGAAACTTAACGGAGATAATTATGACATTTGGCACAAAAAGATGAAATTCATGCTAAACGAACAAGAGCTCGAGGAGCACTTGACCAAAGAGATGGTCTCGCCCACTGAGGGGCAACCCCTAAGAGACCACACTGCCTACCAGAAATGGAATCAGAAAGATCGTAGTGCGCGCTACACCTTGTTGAGCAGCTTGCAAAATGATCTAATTGGGCAGTATGATGAACTTCCAACTTGCAAAGCTTTATGGGATCAGCTCAAGTTCTCTTTTGGTGGAACTTCAACTACGCGGCTTCGTAGCCTTGTGATTAAGTTTGAGGAGTACACAAAAGACCCTAACCATACCATGAGTGAACATCTAAGGGTGATGTCCAATATGATTGGTAAGCTAAGGGATGCTGGCAATGCGCTCACAGATGAGCAGCAAGTCAGAGCTGTCATAAGGTCCTTTCCTGCCTCATGGGCCAATATAAAACATATATTAATCCACAGTGAAAACATCAAGAACTTTTCTGATGTTTCACAGCATGTCATCCTTGAGGACGAGACTCGAGATGCTGACAAGACCCTTACTTATGTCGCCCAAGGGGGATCGCGCAATGCAAATGGCAAGCGCGGAAGAAAAAGTAAAAAAAGGCGAGGCTAGCACTTCTGCGCCAAAGGAAGGGAAAATGAAGAAACGCAAGAGAGGAAAACGTGGTGGGAAAAATGATCTGTCTAAAGTTAAATGCTTCAACTGTCAACAGAAAGGACACTTCGCTCGTGATTGCACTGAGCCGAAGAAGGTACTTTAAGAATCTTTTCTCAGTTATATGTTTCCTCACATGTGATGGTTGCTCATTCCCAACCTGTGTGGTTTGTGGATACAGGTGCAACAAAACATGTAGCACGTGATCGAGAGGGGTTCGTAGATTATCACCGGATTCTAGTGGGAAGCAAACATATCTTCATGGGAAACAATAGCTCCGAAGAGGTGCTAGGGGTTAGTTCTTACCAGCTCAAGTTGCGCACTGGGCGCACATTGATTCTTGAGGATGTGAGATATGCACCAACTGTTCGGCTTAATCTACTTTCAGTTACTGCTTTATTAGACAGTGGTTTTTCCTTTATTTTTAGGGGTAATAAGTTGGACATCTTTTTGGATGATGTTTTGTTCGGACATAGTTTTCGCATGGATAGTCTTTTTTAATTGGATTTAAATGATTCTAAGTCCTTTTATTCTTATGTTGTGAATGATAATATTGTGAATGATTCTACTACCTGGCATGCAAGACTGGGCCACATAGGCCAAGATAGAATGACTCGTTTAGCTACAGAAGGCCTTTTAGGCCCACTCGCAAAAGTCAATCTACAAACTTGTAAGGCTTGTTTGGCCGGTAAAGCATGCAGGAAGCCTTTTGGAAAGGCTGTGAGAGCAACTCAACCACTTGAGCTAGTTCACTCTGACATATGCGGACCTATGAGTGTAAAGGCATGCCATGGCGCCTCTTATTTCCTTACACTGATAGACGATTATACGCGATATGGTTATGTGTATCTGATATCTCATCGCTATGAAGCTTTGGACTGTTTCAAACGCTTTGTAGCTGAGGTTGAGAATCAAAAGAGAAGAATTTAAAAACTCTTCACACTGACCAGGGACGCGAATATTTGTCAGATCACTTCAAGAAGGTTTGTGAGGAAAAAGGGATACGCAGACAACTTACTATTTCTAATACTCCACAACAAAATGGTGTTGCGGAAAAAGGAATAGAACATTGTTAGACATGGTTAGGTCTATGATGGCTGAAACAAACCTTCCAATATCTTTTTGGGGGGATGCCTTTTTGACTGCAGCCTATATACTTAATTGTGTGCCTTCACAGTCAGTCAAATCCACCCCTTATGAGCTTTGGAATAGCCAAAAGCCAAATTTGGATAACTTGCGCCCATGAGGCTCAGCAGGTTATGTTCACAGTACTTCTCATAAGTATGGGAAACTAGGGCCTAGAGCAAAGAAGAGTATCTTTCTAAGGTATTCTGAAAACTCTAAAGGCTATGTGATGTATGGTGAACATCCAAATGGTGGAAGGACTGAAATAGAGTCTCGTGATGTCAATTTCATAGAGAATGATTTTCCTAGCATTGGAGACGCGAGTAAGAATCTTGACCTCTATGAGTTAGAGGAGGTTGAAGCCACTTTACCATCTCCAAGCGAAGGTGGGGAATTAGTTCCTCATCCGGTTGTCGCTGAAGATAGTGTAAGTGACCTAAACCTAGTGGGAGTATCCTAGAATGTGGGAGCACACCACAAGGACCATTAGGTCAACAAGATTCTCAACTGCGTAGAGGTGCACGAGGAATAGTTCCACGTCATCATTTTGAGATTGACGGAGAAATTCTTATGTGCACTCCAAATGATGAAGACGAGCCTACTTCTGTGGAAGAAGCCTTATCTTCATCTGCTAGTAATGAGTGGATGGCTATAATGAAGGATAAGTTGAGCTCAATGGAAAAGAATCAGGTCTGGGAGTTGATTGACCTTCCGCCAGGGCACAAGACTATTGGAAACAAGTGGGTTTTAAAAGTCAAGCGCAAGGCAGAAGGGTCAATTGACAAGTATAAGGCACGTCTTGTGGCGAAAGGCTATACCCAACTGCGGGGTGTGGACTATGAAGACATTTTCTCCCCAGTGGTGAGATTTGCTTCAATTGGCCTGATCCTAGCTATTGTCGCCCAGCAGGATTTAGAACTTTTTCATATGGATGTTAAAATTGCGTTTCTCAATGGAGAACTAGACGAAGAGATTTATATGGCTCAACCCGAGGGTTTTGAAGTCAAAGGACATGAGCGCAAAGTTTGCCGTCTCAAACGTTCTATATATGGTCTCAAACAATCGTCTAGGCAGTGGTACTTTAGGTTTCATCATGCCATTACCTCTATAGGTTTTGAAATGATTGAACAAGACCATTGCGTTTACGTAAAACGATCCAAGAAAAATATTCTAATCATTTCTTTGTATGTGGATGACATTCTTTTAGCTGGAAATGACATGAGTTCCATTGTCGCCACTAAGCAGTGGCTGTCCTCAACTTTTGAGATAAAGGACATGGGAGAAGCTAATTATGTGCTCGGGGTTAAAATCATACGTGATCGTCCAAAGAGACTTCTCAGTTTGTCTCAAGAGACATACATCAAGAAAGTCATTGAACGATTCCGTATGCATAACTCAAAACCCATAGACACTCCAATGGACAAGGCGTGTACTTTAACAACAGACCAATGCCCAAAGAATGATGAGGAAAAGAATCGGATGTCCAAAGTGCCTTACGCGGCTGCAGTAGGAAGTCTGATGTACGCTATGCTGTGTACGCGTCCAGACATCTGTTATGCCGTTGGAATGGTGAGTCGTTATCAGAGTAATCCTGGACCCGCTCATTGGAATGCGGTGAAGAGGATTCTTCGATACTTATGTGGAACCGCTGATCTCGTCCTGTGTTATCATGGTGGAGACTTGAGATTGAGAGGATACAGCGATGCTGATTGGGGCACTGATAGAGATGAGCGCATATCCACTTCAGGTGGAGCTATCTCTTGGTACAGCAAGAAACAGACTTGCATCGCCCTATCCACGATGGAGTCAGAGTATGTTGCTTGTTCAGCAGCAGTCCAGGAAGCTGTTTGGTTGAGGTCATTCTTACAGGCTCTAGGGGTTACAGACGAGTCTGTCACTGTTCACTGTGACAATACAGCTGCCCTAGATTTTGTAAAGGACCCCAAATATCATGGGAAGGCCAAATACATAGGCCTTTGTTATCACTTCATTAGAACTTTAGTTGCGCAAGGAGAGGTGACCATAAAGCATATACCTACTGGCAGAATGGTGGCTGATCCTTTGACCAAGCCTATTGCTAGAGATGTTTTCCTTTCTCACATTAGGAGTATGGGACTACGTAGGTTTTGATATGTTTATGGCATCTTATGTACTTGACATTATTTATTACATTAAATTTTCATTCCTTGATTTGAGTTTATTTTGGAATGAATGGATAATCTTTGTGATTACATATACATCCTTGTTGAGAGTGTCACCAGGCTTGAATTGACCCACTCACACGGGTAATTCACCTTGGCGCTAAGATAGCGAGCAAGATGAGACATAATTGTCTTAGGCGCCAAGAGGGCGAATAAGATGATACAGCTTATAAAGCAAACATGTCGCCTTAGTTGGAGCTAAGATGAGACCTATAAAGTTAGGTCGATCATAGAGTATCTCCACAACTCTATGTAGCCTGTTTACAGCCGAATGTGAGATTTCAGGCAGGCACTATGAGAGTGACTGGGCTGAAAAACTCAGGTTAGGCGCTTGTACAGCGACTAGACTCAGATTCGTATGGCGTATTTTATTATACATTTATGTGACACGCCCTTACGGGTTACGCCATAGCATGCAAATCATACTGCATGTGCTAAATGCAGACCGACAGTGGGAGTGACGAATGAATCCCTGCTTCGTCACTGTGTGAGCCACTTGGATCGAAATATTTTTGATCCAATATGGTACCCTTTTCACCTTAGACTATGTCATGAAGAGGATACTCAATGTCGCTACTTTAGCATGTACCCTTGGATCATGGATGATGCGGTCTCGCGGGGCATGTCTAGGAAAGCGGTTGGGTCTAATTGGAATGACATGGGGCTTTGGGAAGAAAGTTCAATATTACACCATGTTGTGTGATTCATAGCCCGGGCGACTTTGTCGATTTTCGTTTCGATATGAGTCATGAATACATAACATATGAGAGGTTTAACACTGCTCATTATGAGGGATTTGAGAGTGTTTAATCTGGTGTAGTTGAACTATCTGGGGTACATACGAGATTTTTTTGGGAGTGATGTATTGTGTTAGTTTGGTGATAACTTAATACAATACTCCTCAACTGGACATCCTTTCTCGTAGGTCGCACGTTCCATTTCCTGTATGAGGAGATGAGTGGACGAGAGATAAAGAGGGACTGTACGATTTATTTGCCCTGTGTGTGGGCGAGTGGGAGCTGTTAATAAATTGGGTCAATGGACCCATTATCCGCCCACTAACAGATAATGTGTATTTGTTAGTTTGGATAAATATAATTATTTAGTGTTTGAGATAAATACAATATTTATCTCCTAAGAGTTTGAGGTAAAGTCACTTTCTAAGTGTATCTCTATATAAATGTTAGAGATATCTCAATAAGTCAAAAGTAATAGCAATAACTCTCTATGTTGCACTCTCTCTAGAGCAATCACCAAGCTCTAGGATTTGATTCGTGGACGAAGAACTCGACCCTAGTAGCCGTTTTCGTACCTGAGAAAAAGATTAAGCGTGTTGGAGGCTCGTAATAACAAGGATCCTACGTCAAAATTTTCGGAGATTTCGTACGGTATGTTTCCGAACCCATTACGTTATGTGATAAGCGCATTAATTTTATTCAATAGATAAATATGTTAGATCATAAAAAAAAAATATAAGTTAGACCGGTAATGACCAAACTAAAGTGGAAGACTTTTTGACTAAGGTAGCGTTGTTTGACAATATTATATTATCTATGCACATATTTTGTTAAGAGTGGGATGAATACTAAACGAAAAACCATTGGTCTTGTAACTTGCATGGGTCACTCTGCGGTTTCTTACAAGTTTTGATGTCAAATGGTCAAACTTTGCTAAATGATATTAAAAAAAAAAAAAAAAGCAAAACTATAAGCGATTTAAATGGATTGAATGACAAGCCAAAATCATTATCCTTTTCAAAAAGAAATTGTCTCTCTGAGTTGAAGGCTAAAAGGATAAATATGTTAGATCATAAAAAAATAATAAGTTAGATTAGTAATGTCCGAACTAAAGTGAAAGACTTTTTGACCAAGTGGAAGACTTTTTTATTAAGGTAATTTTGTTTGACAATATTATATTATCATGTATGCACATGTGACATGTTTTTGTTCAGAGTGGGACGAATACTAAAAAAGAAAGACCAGTGGTCTTGCAACTTGCATGGGTCACTCTGCATCTCGGTATTATATTGTCATGTATGCACATGATTTTGTTAAGACCGGGGCAAATACTAAAAAAGAAGACCAGTGGTCTTGCAACTTGCATGGGTCACTGAGCATCTCGGTGTTATATTGTCACCTATGCACATGGTTTTGTTAAGACCGGGACAAATACTAAAAAAGAAAGACCAGTGGTCTTGCAACTTGCATGGATCACTCTGCACCTCGGTGGTTTCTTGCAAGTTTTGCTATCAAATGGTCAAACTTTGCTAAATGATATTAAATAAATAAAATTGTAAGCGATTTAATAAATTGAATGACAAGACAAAATCATTGTCCTTCTCAAAAAGAAATTGCCTCTCTGAGTTGAAGGCTAAAAGGATAAATATGTTAGATCATAAAAAATAAAATAATTTAGATTAGTAATGTCCTAACTAAAGTGGAAACTTTTTTTAACTAAAGTAGCGTTGTTTGACACATGTTTTTGTTAAGACCGGAACGAATACTAAAAAAGAAAGACCAGTGGTCTTGGAACTTGCATGGGTCACTGTGCATCTCGGTAGTTTCTTGCAAGTTTTGCTATCAAATGGTCAAATTTTGCTAAATGATATAAAAAACAAAAAACAAAACTATAAGCGATTTAAATGGATTGAATGACATGACAAAATCATTGTCCTTTTCAGAAAGAAATTGTCTCTCTGAGTTGAAGGCTAAAAGGATAAATATGTTAGATCATAAAAAATAAAATAAGTTAGATTAGTAATGTCCCACTAAAAGTGGAAGACAATTTCACTAAGTGAAAGACTTTTTGACTAAAAAGTCTACTAAAGTCATGTGTTAGTAGTAGTTTTAACTACTCACTTCTCCTAAATTTTCTCCGTATTTGCTTATTTCTTTCCAATATATATATATATATATAGGGAGCTGATCCATTGATAGCGCTAGCAAAATGGAGTATTTGCTAGCGCGACCTGGGCCGTCCATCCTGAAAGATGGACGGCCCAGATCGCGCCTTTTTCGAAAACTGTCAGTCGTCCGCGACACTATGTCGCGGACGGATTTTTTTACCTTTTTGCCCCTCCACCCGTCCGCTACATTGTATCGCGGACGACTGACAGGCCCTGACGCATGTAAAAAAAAAGTAGTCCGCGACACAATATCGCGGACGACATTTTTTACCTTTTTGCCCCTCCATGCCGTCCGCGACATAGTATCGCGGACGAATGACAGGCCCACACATGTGTGGTATGACTTTTCTGTGTCATTAATGTGTCCGCAAGGGAGGGAAAAGAGAAGACTAGTCCGCTACATAATGTAGCGGACTAGTCTTCTCTTTTTCCCTCCCTTCTCTCATTCTGACTTCTTCTTTTTCTCTCTCTTCTTACTTTGATCCTGATGAACAAATCTTCATGAAGTTCGTTGGCAACAGATTGCCATTGGTAAAAAAGACTCCAAAACGAGCACACTCAATTAGCACATCCACCTGCAGGCTGGAACCATTCATGAAATTGGCTGGCAACAGATTGCCATTTTGTTCTAGGGTCTTCAACCTCCTCCATTTCTATCACCCTTTATCAAAAATGAAAAGATTTAAAAAAAAAACTTAATTTCTCAAACCCATGACAACCAGATCAAAGCACATCATAACTATTTGAAGCGGCAAGATAGAAAGAGAAGGAAGAGTTTTCAAATGGTTGTGGCCTCGATCGCCACTCGCACGCTCACAAGGGAGAGAGAGAAGATGAGAGATGAGGGGGAAAGATCGTTGTGTCCTTGATCGCCGGACACGGGAGGTGCTGTCCAACTACCCCGAAGGAACCACCGTCTTGAAGGAGCTCATCCAGAAGAGAGAAGATGAGAGATGAGGGGGAAAGAGAAAATAAAAGTTGGTTGTCTTTTTTCCAGAGCTGACAACACAGATGTCTCTTTTCGAGAAAGTAAAACCGTCCGCTACATAATGTAGCGGACGGTTTTTTTGTTAAAAAAACGTCCGCTACATTATGTAGCGGACGAACTTAAAAAAACGTAAAAGAAGATTTGGACCGTCCGCGATACAATGTAGCGGACGGGTGGAGGGGCAAAAAGGTAAAAAAATCCGTCCGCGACATAGTATCGCGGACGACTGACAGTTTTCGAAAAAGGCGCGATCTGGGCCGTCCATCTTTCAGGATGGACGGCCTAGGTCGCGCTAGCAAATACTCCATTTTGCTAGCGCTATCAATGGATCAGCTCCCATATATATATATATATATATATATATATATATATATATATATATATATATATATATATATATATCTGTGTGTGTGTGTGTGTGAGTCGTGGTCCATTGCTCGCGCGGGCAACTTCTGCGCAGTTGCTCGTGCGATCTGGCCGTCCAACTGGCTCGATGGGCGGGCCAGATTTTCTCGTCCGCTACATAATATAGTGGACAGTAATTTTACCCTCTGCTACATAATGTAGCGGACGACGAAACACTGTCCGCTACATTATGTATCGGATGACAAAAAAATGGCCGTCCATGCTCGCGATCTGGCCGTCCACATCTCACGCGTGGACGGTCAAATCGAGCGGGTAACTGCGCGAAATTTAGCCGCGCGAGTAATGGATCACGGCTCTATACACACACACGTTGGGGAAAATGCTATTACACACACACCCTCCCATCCAAAGGATGTCTCGGTTAACCTGAAACAAAAGTAACCTAAAATCACAACACCAAATCCCCTACGACTGGAACAACCCTTACATCCACTAACCCTAAATCAACACCAACGTTGACAATCATCAGAAGAAGGAAAAATAGCGAATCCAAGCAGAAAGACCTTTGCACTGTAATTTTACCCTGCTTCTGGTAGGAAATATCGGACACCACCGGTGAGATTTTCGGCAATTGCCAACGAGATCTCCGGCCACCGCCAGTGATTTTCCGACCATCATCAACGGGAACATGTTTGTGTTGGTGGTTGCTTTTTAGACCAAAGTTTAGCAGGAGGTATGTTTGTGTTGGGGGTTGCATGTTTAGACCAAAGTTTAGCTTTAATTAGAATTGGGCAGGTTTGGGTACTGTTGTAGCATTCTTCTTGCCTCTTTACTGCAGAATGAGGATGGTTATACCATTGACAGGAAAATGAAGGGTCAAATATAAAAAATGCTGGACAAAGAGTAGGAGGGGTGAGGAAGAGTTTCTTGTCAAAGTGTGCAGATGTACAATGATCCTCTCCGAAGAACTGTCAAGAGAACAATGTCGCTTTGACATGTAATATTCTATTATTTTAGTGAGGTTATTAGTATTTTAAAAAAACTTTGTGCCCTTAATTTAGTGTGTTTTGAATAAGTAACTTAAGTATGGAGGTTTTGTGTGATTTGTCACTTTAGATAGTACTATCTTGTCTAGAGCGGCAGCGCCCTACCATCATTTTGCTGCTCGTTGCAACTCTTAGTATTTTTTCTTCATTTTTGGCTAGGCATCGGATTGGAATTCAATCTCCTCATCAGGTATGTATTGGATTTGTGTCATTATAGGTTATGTAAATCATAAAATTGCAGTCTTTTTGGAGGTTCGACTTAGCCTAGACTTTTCGTTGTTGGCTTTGGACGTTACGTTTTCATGAATGCAAATCGCGTCACAATTGCTTTTTCAATTTAACTTTTCGCAATTTGCTTGTCTAAGGTAAGAAATTGTAACTTTTGCCTATGGTAAGGGTTTTTATGCTTTGGCTATGGCTAGGGTACCGAATTGCATCTTTCACTTTTTTAAGCATCGTATCCTTGGTTACTTTTTTTGTCTTTCCTAAACAAGTATTCCTCAAGTTTACTTCATCATAATCAGTTTAGTGGCCATGTTCTACACAATACGATCTACGTTGCTTGCTTAGTTTAAACTACAGGATAATCAAATGGGCCAGGGTCCTTTCAGAGTCGATTACAAAACTGACAGCAACTCAGGTCTTTGAAATAACTTACATATGTTTTGGTTTTCAGTTTTTAAAAAAATAAAAGTCAAAATTAGTTTAGTTTTTATTTTTACAAAAATAAATATTTATTTAATTATCTAGTTTTTATTTAAAAAAATTTCTTTATCATTTTTTAGAACTCCCCGAAGCACCGGTGCGGTGGCGGTCTCAAAATAAAAACCAAATTGAAAATCAAAATTTCTAAAATGGAGTTTTAAAAAACAGCTTTGTTTTAAAAACTGATTTTCAAGACTGAAGGGAAAAAAAAACTGCCTGTCAAACAGTTTTTTTTCCCTCCAGTTTACAAAACTAGAGAAAAAAACTGAAAAAAAAAATACCAAATGCTAGCTGAGTTTTTTCTCTCTCTTTCTCCTTTTTGGTATTTTGTTCCTTCCCATTAATCTATTGTATATTTGTATAAGCACCGAATTCCTACATACCAAATGCATTCCAGAGCCCTTTTGAGACTTACCAGAAAATTCCAAGTTCCTTGCAGCTTCTTTATTTAATCAATTGGTTTTGACATTAAATAGGTGTATTTGTGCACAACCTGTGTTGTAAATTCAAATATTTCCTTCATTTCTGATGCCAAGGAAAGTGGGTTCGTACCTACGTGGAGGTGTCACAGAGGCTGCAGTCTAACTCGGCTTTCAAGTATGCAAAGTGAGAAACAATAAGGGCGGAGTAAAGGCAGAGAGCAAGGCTTCCCAGACAGGCCGTGAGGAGTAGCAGTGCTGCGGAGACAAGGCAGTGATGAACGATGGCGGCAGTCAGCAGTCTGTGATAGAGTCAAAGTCGAGGTCCGATGTCACGATCGTTGATGTGCCCAAAATCATCAGATAATTATGTTTCTCTCTCTAGAATTCAAGAGCTTTAGATTCTATAGTGAGAAAGTGAACTTTTTGGAATGAAAAAGTTCTCCCCCTCAATGAGCTCAATAGTGCACTATTTATAGGCAAAAGTATGCCTGTGTCACCAATTGCCACATGGCATCCCCTAGGAGCAACACATCACTGGGGGAGCCCAAAAATGCCGGTTTCCTGTTGGACTGTCGGTTCCCAAATGCACGCCGTTTTGTCCCACACAGCGTTGCTCTACCTGTCTGAGAAGACTGAACACACCATGATAGCAGGATCAGAGTAAGCCTGTTGCCCCAGCTGTCGGTCGAAACCCTTACTGAATCCCACAAGGTACGTCAAGAGGCGCGTAGAAAACCTGACAGTGGAGAGGGTTGCCCCTGTAGCCAATTGCCAGGCGGACTAGGAATGATGCCCTCCAAAGACCTGCTCCCGTCCCGGAGTGACCCGGGGGTCATCGTGTTGGGGGCACCGACAATCACCGGTAACATGGGTGGACATGGTCGCAGCTCAGTGTCAAGTTTTGTGCAAGTCACCCCAGACGGCGATAGATTTATGGTAACGAGCCTATTTCGCTGCGAAGGGTCCTCATGCCAAAGCACTATGAACGAAGCCCCCCGGAATGAAGACGGAGATAGCTTTTTGGTAACGAGCCTATCCCGCTGCGAAGAGTCCTCGTGCCAGAGCACTACGAGCAGAGCCCCTCAGAATGCTGCACACTCCGGAGAGTGGGTCGAAGCACGTTCCACATCCATGGCATGGGCGCATGGTGTGGTGAATGCGTGGTTCCCTGGGGCATGTAACATGATCGTGGCGCACGGGCATGAGACATTAATTGTGGCGCATGGCGCGGTGACTACCATCACGAGACCACTACAAGAAAACAGGTTTTTAGTGACGGAATTTGCTCCGTCACTAAAATTCCATCACCTAAACTAACCAATGTTAAGAAAACAGGTTTTTAGTGACGGAATTTGGCTCCGTCACTAAAATTCCGTCAACTAAAACTAACCAATGTTAAGATGTAAAAACTAATATAAATTTAGTGACCAAATAATTCGTTGCTAGAAGTTTTAGCGACTGATACTTCCAAATCTATAATTTAGTGACCAAATAATTTCAATTTTGATTATTTTTTTGAGTTTTGGAGAAAACCCCAAATGTATAATTTTGAGGGGTTTTTTTTCTTTCCATTTCCCTCTCCCTCTCTTTGAGCTTCCGCCGCCATCTCCCCAAGCTCTCACCGCCGCCCCCTCCCTTTCTCCCTATTCCGTCACCGCCGGCCGAGTTCCCTCGGCGTTTCCGTTCGAGCCACGCAGCGCTTGTGCGCTCCTGGCCGCACGCCCCCGCACGCCTGTGCGCTTCTGCCCCGCACGCCGCACAGCGCCTGTGCGCTCCTTCCCCGCACGCCTGTGCGCTCCTGCCGTGAAGATCAGATCCATCCACCAAAATCAAAACGGGTACGGCAACCTCTACAGCCAAGGCTACGGCGTTAGCACGGCGCTGTTCAACAGCGGACTGAGCTGCGGCGCCTGCTTCGAGATCAAATGCGCCAACGACCCCAGGTGGTGCCACTCCGGCAGCCCCTCCATCCTCGTCACGGCGACCAACTTCTGCCGCCCAACTACGCGCTTCCCAACGACAACGGCGGGTGGTGCAACCCTCCTCGCACCCACTTCGACCTCGCCATGCCCATTTTCCTCAAGATCGCCGAGTACCGTGCCGGAATCGTCCCGGTCTCCTACCGCCGGTAAGTCCTGAAGCCATTTTCTCCTCTTTTCATGTCATCAACGCTCAAAGCTTTGTTGGGAGACGCACTGTTTAAATAACACGTTAAAATTTTCAATACTATATTGGCAAAGTGTATATAAATAGTGTGTAACATTAGTGTTTTAAAGAATAAAATACGGAAATTGTTACCAAACAACATAACTCAAAAACTTGAAAATCAAAAACAGAGAAGATGCTAGCCAAAGAGAGCCTTAGTACTACTCTGTTCTCTCTCATGCTCTGTTTTTCATCTGTTGGGGTCCTTGTTGGTCATTTTCCGGTTCTTCTTGGCGCAGCGCCTGTGCGCTCCTGCCTCTCTAGATCGGCCGTGGAAATCCCCTTATTTTCAGTTTTTCTGTTGAATCGCCAAATGACAACCCAGCACCAAACAGCAAGTAACCAACATCCTTAGTTGGAACTTGTCATGATCTTTGTTGATTAAGCGTATACACTCCTGCAGATTTCTTATTTATGGAGTGTTTGTTGATTAAGCGTTACCTTTATAATGTCGAATTCATTTTGCTCCTTTCTGTTTGTTTTACTTGGTGTGGCTGTCTGCAGATTGAAGAAAGGGCATGGGGGCTATCAACGGTGAAGGGCTTGTAAGAATGCACCAAAAGTATTCATGTGCCAGTGTTAGAATTCATGTGGTTTTGTGACTTCACACTGCACCCAGTTCAGTAACCATCTCCTTTTTGCAACTGTGGATGGCATGTGATATCTTTGCCTCCCTTAGCAATACAGATTATATAATGCCATTAAGGTTCGATTGCCTTGTATTAGGAAATGTTAGGACAAACCCATTCCCAAGAGGTTTCTGGGCTGATTCAATGTTTTAGTCACAAGGCCTTAATGTAATTCTTCACTTGAGACATTTGGATAATATGAAGACTTTGAATGTTATCCTTCAATCAACTTGGTTTTTTACTTCTTATGGTGCAATGTGTATGAACTAAATTGGGTTACATTGATGTTTCGATGTGGTACATATTGGAATTGGTTTTTTACTATATGATAGTTTAGGATGTGTTGGACTTAGTATTTTATGTGTTTGTGGAGTTTGTGTTGATGGAAATTGTGGAGGTTGATATGGTAATGGATAGTGTAAATGGATTTTGTGGAGATTGATGTAGTAATGGATTTGTGTGCTTGATGAGTTGATGGATTTGTTGTATACAGGTTTGAGAAAAAAATGAGATTTGGAAAAAAGAGGCAGAATTATACTTCTTTTGTTTTATAATTTTAGCGACAATTATGATTTGTCAGTAAAAGTATAAAACATTGATAAAATACCTTTAGTGACGGAATTTTTCTGTCACCATTTATTTTAGTGACGTATTTCATGTGACGGAATTTTCCGTCACCAATTATTTTATACGGAATTTAAAAAAGAATATTCGAAATATAAAATACATTTAGTGACGGAAATTTTCCGTCACTAAATGTCTCCATTCCGTCACTAAAGCTAGTGACGGAATCGTTAATTCCGTCACTAACTTTTAGTGACAAGGCTTTACGCTACGGAATCGTGTGACGGAAATTTTCGTCACTAAAAACCTGTTTTCTTGTAGTGGACATTGATTGAGGCGCATGGGCGCAACGACTACCGTCGTGAGACATTGATTGTGGCGCATGGGCGCGGCGACTACCATTGCGAGACATTGATTGAGGTGCATGGGCACGACGACTACAGTCGGGATACATTGATTGAGGCGCATGGGCGCGGCGACTACAGTCGCGAGACATTGATTAAGGCGTATGGGTGCGGCGACTACTGTCGCGAGACATGGATTGTAGCGCATTGTCACGGAAACTACAGTCGCGAGACATTGATTGTTAAGCAGTGCAAAATATAGCGTGTTTGAGTGCGATAAGTGAGCAAAGTGTCAGGGAGCCCCACCCTGAGCTTGGGGTGGCCGACCCCCTGCCTTGAACCAAGGTGGCCGACCCCGTTGAGGGTGGAGGCGCGCTAAGTCTATTCCATGTATTTTGTAAGGAAAATGGAGTTGAAGTTGATACTTCGGCGATGAAAAATGTACATCGTCATGAATTGCTGTGACAAGATGATCACGTGCACTTTGACCAGTTCGATGTGTTGAAAAATGGACCGTTGAATGTGTCGACCACGCAAAATAGGACCCCCAGTGGGCCCTTGGGTGCGACCAAAGTAGGTTGGGAACATAAGCCCCCTGCGTGGTGTGTGCGCGGAGGGGCAAGTCGAGCAGGCGCCGCACGCATAAACATTGTTGCGTTAAAATTTTTTGTTGTTGTTGTGAGCACGAAATTTAATAGGGCGCGATTTTATAGTGCAAATTTGGAAATGGCGAAAGAGAAATTGTAGCGCGCATTTTGTGGTGAAGTGCGTTATGTAGCGCAGTGCGGATGCATGAAAAATGGAGCGCTAAAATATGTCGAATATAAATGTGTAAAATTTTGATAGCTGAAAATGAATATCGAAATATTGTGTGACGATATTTGATGAAGGCATAGCGTGCAAAAAAAAGGGATTTAGCGCAAAAAAGTAGTATCCGTTTGAAAAAAAGAGTTGTTGGGTTTTGGGGGGAAAAGTTTTGATTTGAATTTTGAATGGGTGGTCAAGATTGAGTGTTGGCCCACCTATATATATATATATATATAGAGAGAGAGAGAGAAGGAAGAAGTCTTACACAAGATTCATTTGTCCCTTCAAGACTTGAGAGAAAAAAGAGAAGGAAAGAAAAAAGAGGAGAGGAGAAGAGATGGCAAGAGAGAGAGAAGAGAAAAGAAAGAAGGGCAAGCATGGTGGTCACGGCGGGTCAAGTGTTTGCAGGCATGGGCCGTCGGCGAGGGTTGGGTCATTGGCGAGGCATGGTGTTTTTGTGGGTGGGTCGGCCGCACTTAACGGGTCGCTGAGCATTGGCACCTCTGGTGGGAGGGAAGATAGTGGAAGAGAAAGGGAGAGGGGGAAAGAGAGAGAGGATCGGAATGGGGCGACGGCCACTCATGGTAGGTCGGCAGGAGGAGGTGGCCGCGGGGGACATGGTAGAAGAAAAGGGAGTGAAGTGAGGGGAAGGAGAAGGGAAGAGGAAATGAGAGGAAAAATCGGGAGTCGGCGCAGGTTGATGGGTCGGCCGCCTGAGGAGGGTCAACCACCCAAATGGGGTCGATCACAAAAAGTGGTGGTGGTGCGGGTGGTTTTGTAGGGGATAAAGGGAAGGGGAAGGTGGGTGATGGTAGTGGGGCAAGAGAAGAAGGGAGGGGAGGAGAAAGAGGGGGTCAGCCACCCGCGTAGGGGGGTCGGCCACTCGCAGTGGGTCGGCCACCCTTGGGTCCTTGGTTGCGGGAGGGGGCTTGTGCGGGGTGGGAAACAGTGGTGATCAAGGTGGAGTTGCCGTCTCCGAGCTAGGGGTCAATTTTGAGTAGGGTGAACCGGGTACGGTGGTGAAAAAGATGAGATGGCAGATGTGGGCGAAGCCGCAAGGTGCGGCAGTTAGCGCAACGCGACCATTGCGGGGCACGGCGACTGGGTCAGTACAGGCATCAAGGGGTGGGAAACAGTGGTGATCAAGGTGGAGTTGCCGTCTCCGAGCTAGGGGTCAATTTTGAGTAGGGTGAACCGGGTACGGTGGTGAAAAAGATGAGATGGCAGATGTGGGCGAAGCCGCAAGGTGCGGCAGTTAGCGCAACGCGACCATTGCGGGGCACGGCGACTGGGTTAGTACAGGCATCAAGGGGTGAAAAGGCCGAGACGTCACCGTGGGGTGAAGAGGCCGTACCACTGCCAGTGGAGGAGTCTGGGGTGCCGTTGACGTTTGATGATGGTGGAGTGAGATCGTTTGATCTAGAGCCGAGTAAGGCGAACACCTTGTTAGGAGTGAAGGGTGTTGTGCCTAGTATACTTAACCGGGAGCTGTGGAGGGAGCTTGCCATCCGTGTGGCCAACAATGCTTTCATTATGCCATGGACTGGGTCATCGACGGGGGAGGCGTTGCGAGTGTTGTCGCCTTATGCTCGAGCCCCGAGCTGGGAGGAGGTGCCTATCATGTCTCCGAGATTTATACCGGCACTGCTAGCCGAGAGGGGGGATATACCTTAGTCACTTGTGGTGTTCAAAGGCCACAGCGTGATACCGGTGGGATGGGACTACTGGTGTGAGTACATAGTGGAATGCCTAGAGTGAGAGGCAGTGCTGGAGTTGTTAGGGTTGATACCTGCCCTAGACATTACAGCAAGGGGTTTGGAGCTCTACAGAGATACGCCAGGTACGACCCTTCTATTATCGGAGTGGAGCACTCAGTCGCATATGTTTGTGATGGAGTTTAGGGAGATTGGCCTGACACTGCTTGATGTTATATTGCTGACGGGGGTGCCCGTGCACGGGGATCAGGATGCTCGGGTGACTCGGATGAGTGGGGAGGAGCGTGTGTTGCAGATACAGCTAGCAGATATCTTGGCATAAACGAAGAAGAATCGGAAGGGGACATACGGTATGTGGATCAAGCAATTCTTTGGTGCGGCACAGAGGAAGGTGGGAGAGAAGCCGGGCAACGTGACGGAGTTTATTATGGGCCCGTACCATGGCCATGAGAGATATGAATTGGTGGCCTTCCTTGCCATGTTTCTGTCGAGGTAACCTGAATACTTTGGCTCTTTTTGTCGCTTTTATATATATGCTCATGGTAGCATAGAATTTTGATAGGTGTCTCTTTGATATTTGTAGGTTTGTGTTTGAGGGGACACCAGAGGATGACATCTCTCCGTGGGTGTTCCCACTCGCTATTCAAATGGCTCAAGGCCGACGTGTCGTTTTGGCGTCCGTATACTTGGGCACACTTAAAATGACCATATCTGTTGCAACTATAGCATTTCAACTGAAATTTATCACCTCGTTGTTGAAATCCTCCTCTACCTTTGCCTCTAAATCTTCTACCACGACTGTATGCTTGATAACCATTACTTGTTTGGTCTCTTTTAAAAGATTGTCTACCACGTCCACTGCGTGCACCACGTCCACCTCTATAGCCACTACGTTCTCCTTTACATTGTCCGTAGCTGCTGCTAGCTTCGTTTTCACCTACAATTTGCTTTGCAAAGCTTTGCTCCAAATTTCCACTGCTTTCATTTTGGTTTATTCTCTGCTCATGAGCTTGAAGAGATCCCACAAGCTCATCTATAGAAATTTGAGGCAAATCTTTCAATTCTTTGATTGCAGTGACGACATAATCAAATTTTTGAATCGTAGAACGTAAAAGTTTTTCCATTACCCTTACATCATCTAGACTTTCTCCATTTCTTTTCATCTCGGTTGCAACCGTTTTCAAACGATTAACATAATCATTAATATTCTCCGAACTTTGTATTTTTAATGTCTCAAATTCAGCTCTAAGTGATTGAAGACGTATCTTTTTAGTCTTTTTGACTTCCTGTAGAGATTTTTGGAGAATCTCCCACGCATCTTTTGATGTCTTCGTGTCTGATATTTTTTCAAAAGTTGATTCGTCAACTCCTTGAAAAATTAAGAACAAGGCCTTCTCATCCTCCTTGCGCGATTCTCTTAGCACCGTCTTCTGGGCGTTCGATAAAGCTACTTCGGCCGTCGTATTTGGGGGCTCGGTATATCCGTCTTCAACAATTTTCCAAAACTCTTGTGATCCGAGCAAAACCTTCATTTGGATGCTCCAATTTCCATAGTTTGTCTTTGTTAATTTTAGGATCTGTTTGGGATCTGCGGTTGAATTATATTCGCCATATCTTCACCTTCTTGTGATGTAGAATCGAACTTGCTCTGACACCGCTTGTTGGAAGCGTAGCGGGATCACAGGGATTATAATACGAACAATGATGGTATATATATATATATATATATATATATATATATATATATATATATATATATATATATATATATATATAGACACAAAATTTTCTAATACAAGAATGCAAAGATTCTTGAACAAAATATTTGTAACTCACACAACTTGGTGTTTCAACACCTCTCTCAGTTTCCATTTTCTCACACACAAGCTGCTGCTTGTTTTTCTCTCTTAAACTCACTCTCTCTAATACACCACCTCTAACTCTCACAATCTCTCTATCTCTCTACAAACAGAGAGAAGTCTCCTATATTTATAGACATACTAAGTTGGCAATTTCTTTCCCAATCCATATGATTAGTCAAAGCTTTATCTTCTTCCTTATCCTTTTCAAACTTCCAAGTTTGACTAGCCTTTCCAATTTCCTTATCTACTTCTATATCATTTCAAAGTTGGCAACTTCCAATTTCTTACCACCTTATCCCTTTTCTTGTGATAATCAACCTTGAGTCAAACATTACAACTCAAGAACCTTACAACTCTTCATGTGGTAATTAATCTTGCGACAAAATTTACTTCTTCCAAGTTATCCAATCCGTGTTGGCTTCCTCCTTATCTTTATCTTCTTCTTGAGTCAAAATTTACAACTCCTCTTGTGAAGATTATCATCACTCAACCAATCAAATTCAATCCTTAACTATGAAGGGTTTGAATTCCAACGCTCCCCCTCAAACCCGAATCTGCATGCCAAGCTTCTCTTTGAGTTTGTGGAATACGTCAGTCTTGAATGGCTTCGTAAAGATATCTGCTATTTGTTCTTCCGTTCTGCAGTGAACTTGCTCCCAAATAAAATGATACCTCGTGTCTAAATGCTTGCTCCAACTATGTGATACTGGATTTTTCGCAAGTGCTATAGTAGATTTGTTGTCGACGTATATCGTAGTCGGACCTTCTTCAATGAGATATAACTCTTTCAAAATATTCTTCAACCATATTGCTTGACATGTGCACGATGCTGCAGGCTATATACTCGGCTTCATATGTTGAGAGAGCAACTATTTTGTTGCTTCTTTGATGACCACAAAAATATTGCTGATCCATTGTGAAAAGCAAATCCAGAGGTGCTTTTCCGATCATCCAAGTCTCTTCCATAATTACTATCTGAATAACCAATCAATCTAGAATTTTGAGAGTGAGTATAAAAGAGACCATGATCAACCGTACCTTTGACATATTTCAAAATTCTTTTTGCTGCATTGAAGTGATCTTGTTTTGGTCTCTCAATGTATCTGCTAATCAATCCAACAGCATATGTTATATCTGGTCGAGTAAAAGTCAAGTATCTCAAACTTCCAACCAAACTCTTGTACAGTGTCGAGTTTACTGACTTCTTATTCAAGTCAACTCTCAACTCCACACCCGTTTCTGCTGGTATGGCTACCGGATAGCAATCCTGCATTCTGAATCTTCTCAAAATTTGCTCCGCATACTTCCTTTGCGACATAAATATTCCATCTTCCATTGTTTTTATTTCGACTCTAAAAAAGTATGACATTTCACCGATATCTGTCATCTCAAATTCTTTAGTCATAACTTTCTTAAAATTATTGAACATACCTGAATTATTTCCCATGAATATCATATCGTCCACATATAAGCAGACAATCATGATATCACCATCTTGATTTCTCTTCATGTATAAGGCATGTTCATATGGACTCTTCACGAACCCATTTTCCTGAAAATACTCGTCTATTCTCATGTTCCAAGCTCTCGGAGCTTGTTTTAATCCATATAAAGCTTTCTTCAGACGGTAGAATTTGTCTTCTTGTCCCCTTTTGATATATCCAAGTGGTTGCTCGATGTAGACTTCTTCTTCTAAGTAACCATTCAGAAATGCCTATTTCACATCCATCTGATAAATCTTCCATTTATTTTGTGCTGCGAGTGCTATGAGAAGTCTAATAGTATCAATTCTTGCAACTGGAGCAAATACCTCATCATAGCCAATTCCTTGTTTTTGTTTATAGCCTTTAGCGACTAACCATGCCTTGTGCTTCTCCACTTTGCCTTCTTGATTAGTCTTTGTCTTGTATACCCACTTGACTCCAATTGCTTTGTGTCCTTTCGGAAGATCAGTTAGCTCCCATGTATCATTTCTTCTTATTGTAGCAATCTCTTCATTCATGGCTTTCTTCCACTTTGCCTCTTCAGTAGCCTCTTCGTACGTTACCGGACCACATTCTGCCGTCAAATAAAATAGTGAATAATCAACTGTTGTCTGAGCAGGTTCTGCAGCATCATAGATGTCATTTGGACTTCGCATTTTCATAGGTGCTCCCCCTGAATTGCTGATGTCTGCTGCTAGATGATGGTGTTGATGCAGGAGTTCTTGGATTAGGACTTTGTGGAAGATTCTGATTATCACCCTGCTCATGTTTAAGTCCTCGTCGTTGTCATCATCAGCATCATCAAAAAACAACCCTTGAACTTTCTTTTCTTCTTTACTCCATCTCCAATAATCTGCTTCATCAAACTCAACATCACGTGAGATAATAACTTTCTTAGTAAGGGGATTATATAGTCTGTATGCCTTACTCCTTTTCTCATAGCCGATAAAGATGCAATTTTCTCCTTTGTCATCTAGCTTCTTTCTCTTTTGGTCTGGAATATGGGCGTATGCAATACACCCAAAAATTCAGAGATGTTCTACTTTTGGCTTGCTACCACTCCATGCTTCATTTGGCATCTTAAACTTTACACTATTTGTTGGACGTCGATTTAGTAGATAAACTGCACATTGAATGGCTTCAGCCCAAAACGTTCTCGGTAAATGCTTTCCCTTTACCATGCTTCTCGTGCGATTCTTTCTTTCTGCAATGCCATTTTGTTGTGGTGTATAAGAGGCTGTCAACTGATGAATGATTCCGTGCTTTTTACAGTAATCTTCAAATAACTTTGAGGTGTATTCACCTTCTCTGTCAGACTTGAGTATCTTCAGATACTGTCCACTTTATTTTTCAGCCATCGTTTTGAATTCCATAAATTTATCAAGGGCTTCCGATTTTTCTTTAAGAATGTACACCCAACTTTTTCTACTGAAATCATCAATAAAAGTAAGGTAGTACCTGTTTTCACTAAGTGATGGAATATCAAATGGACCAGCTATATCCGAGTGCACAATCTCTAGTTGCCTTCTGGCTCTCCAGGATTTTCCAACTTCAAAACTCTGTCTGTGCTGTTTCCCTTTAACACAAGCTTCACACAAACTGATCTGGTTCATTAATATATGGCAGACCATTCACCATCTTTATTCTTGATAACAACTTTAGACCGATAAAACCAAGATGACCGAATCTTAGATGCCACAACCATGAATCATCTTTAATGACAGACTTCATGCATTTCATCATTTCTGATCAGATATTGAGTATGAAAAGACGATTCTTTGTCATCTTAACTTCGGCAATTAATTCTCTACCTCTATTTCTGATAACGAGATAGCAGTCCTTCATGTGTATATCATATCTTTTTTTCTAAAAGCTGACCCAAGCTGATAATATTGCTCTTTAAGGCAGATACATAATAAACCTCTGATATAAATTTTCTATCTCCATTCTTTCAAGTAATCATAAGTTTACCTTTGCCTTTGACCGGAATCTTTGACGAGTCCTCGAAAATAACTTCTCATTTGATTGTTTCGTCCAAATCTGTGAACAATTCTTTTCGACCACACATGTGGTTACTGCACCAGTATCGAGGTACCAAATATTTTTCTTGCACTCTTTATGTCCTCTATAAGTGAGAAAAATAGCATTTTCCACCTTTTTCTCTTCAGTTGGTGCAAAATTATTTCTTTCCTCGATTTTTGGAGCTGATCTGCAACTGAAATTTATCACCTCGTTGTTGAAATCCTCCTCTACCTCTGCCTCTAAATCCTCGACCACGACTGTATGCTTGATAACCATTACTTGTTTGGTCTCTTTCGAAAGATTGTCTACCACGTCCACCTCTATAGCCATTACGTTCTCCTCTACATTGTATGTAGCTACTGCTAGCTTCGTTTTCACCTACATGTAATTTGCTTTGTAAAGCTTGCTCCAAATTTCCACTGCTTTCATTTTGGTTTATTCTCTGCTCATGAGCTTGAAGAGATCCCACAAGCTCATCTATAGAAATTTGAGACAAATCGTTCGATTCTTCGATTGCAGTGACGACATAATTAAAATTTTGAATCATAGAACGTAAAAGTTTTTCCATTACCCTTACATCATCTAGACTTTCTCCATTTCTTTTCATCTCGGTTGCAACCGTTTTCAAACGATTAACATAATCATTAATATTCTCCGAACTTTGCATTTTTAATGTCTCAAATTCAGCTCTAAGTGATTGAAGACGTATCTTTTTAGCCTTTTTGACTTCCTATAGAGATTTTTGGAGAATCTCCCACGCATCTTTTGATGTCTTCGTGTCTGATATTTTTTCAAAAGTTGATTCGTCAACTCCTTGAAAAATTAAGAACAAGGCCTTCTCATCCTCCTTGCGCGATTCTCTTAGCACCGTCTTCTGGGCGTTCGATAAAGCTACTTCGGCCGTCGTATTTGGGGGCTCGGTATATCCGTCTTCAACAATTTCCCAAAACTCTTGTGATCCGAGCAAAACCTTCATTTGGATGCTCCAATTTCCATAGTTTGTCTTTGTTAATTTTAGGATCTGTTTGGGATCTGCGGTTGAATTATATTCGCCATATCTTCACCTTCTTGTGATGTAGAATCGAACTTGCTCTGACACCGCTTGTTGGAAGCGTAGCGGGATCACAGGGGATTATAATACGAACAATGATGGTATATATATATATATATATATATATATATATATATATATAGACACAAATTTTCTAATACAAGAATACAAAGATTCTTGAACAAAATATTTGTAACTCACACAACTTGGTGTTTCAACACCTCTCTCAGTTTCTATTTTCTCACACACAAGCTGCTGCTTGTTTTTCTCTCTTAAGCTCACTCTCTCTAATACACCACCTCTAACTCTCACAATTTCTCTATCTCTTTACAAACAGAGAGAAGTCTCCTATATTTATAGACATACTAAGTTGGCAATTTCTTTCCCAATCCATATGATTAGTCAAAGCTTTATCTTCTTCCTTATCCTTTTCAAGCTTCCAAGTTTGACAAGTCTCTCCAATTTCCTTATCTACTTCTTTATCATTTCAAAGTTGGCAACCTCCAATTTCTTACCACCTTATCCCTTATCTTGTGATAATCAACCTTGAGTCAAACATTACAACTCAAGAACCTTACAACTCTTCACGTGGTAATTAATCTTGAGTCAAAATTTACTTCTTCCAAGTTATCCAATCCATGTTAGCTTCCTCCTTATCTTTATCTTCTTCTTGAGTCAAAATTTACAACTCCTCTTGTGAAGATTATCATCACTCAACCAATCAAATTCAATCCTTAACTGTGAAGGGTTTGAATTCTAACATGAGTAACTCTTAAACTGTCATCGTTTTGGCCTTCTGGCTAACCAAAAAAGAAAAGTTTACCGTCATCCGGTTGACTGGTGTTGTCCCTGGTATCATTGTCACTTGTTAGCTAGCCCTGGTCTGACTTCCCAAGTAGTTTGTACCAGTGTAGGTACCAAAGCTAGGTGGTGACCTTGCCTCTTTTATGGCACTGGTTTAATACAACACCCCTGCAATGTCTACGTACAAATGCATGGAAATGGACGGAGTTTTGAATACCAGATAGACCAGGCGGCCGGCCTGGAGACTGGTTTGTCTCTGCTCCAGGCAGGAAATGGCCTTCCACTCCATTCCAAATTAATCTACAAGTTCTGCTCTTGGATATTGCCTTGCAGGGCAAACGCTAAACTACCGCTTACATACAATGTCAACCAAATTCCACAGACTTTACTATGAACAAGGCCAAGCAAGCAGCAAAGAGCGTAGTTCACAAGGTGAAAGAAAAAAATTCACAAGCTTATACATGATACAACCAAGCGACTCGACAAGGCACAGCCTTACGAAATTCAATAAGGAAATAGAAAAAAGAAAGGAAGCTGACTTGTATGAACATCCAAACTTGAATGAACATTCTGAAGATGTTTGGTTACTTCAGAATCAGTTTAACCAGGAAATGGACCTAAAAAATAGAAAACCAAATACAACAAAAAGAAGAAAAAAGGAGAGACTAAAAGCATTAAGAGAATGCTTAACGGACAAGACAGAAGATACAGTTTGTGCCCCAGTAAGCAAAAGCAACGTCACAGCAGCGTACGTCGACATAGTTTTCCATGGATTGCCGAAATATTCACTATTTAAGGTCACTACAAGAAAACAGGCTTTTAGCGACGGGGAAATCTATCGCTAAAAGCTCAAAATCCATCGTTAAAAGAATTAGAGACGGATTCACCGTCGCTAAAAATCCCTCGTATAAAAGCCCGTCACTAATAGTTTAGCGACGGAATGTTTTAAATCCGTCGCTAAATATATCATTTTTTCCGACGGATTTATTTTTAATTAGCGACGGATATTCCGTCGCTAATTATATTTTTAGAATTTTAATTTATTTTCATTTTTGTCAAATTAGCGACGGATAAAATATTTTAGCGACGGAAAATTCCACCGCTAAAAAACTTATTTAGCGACGGAATATTCCGTCGCTAAATAACTGATTGTAGGAATACTTTTGGCGACGGAATTAATTCGTCGCCAAAAGTCATTTTTTTTTGAATTTTTTTTTATTTTTCAATTACCCAGACCTGTAATACAATTTTCAATTCTCAATAACAACGCGCAATAATCAATACAGAAAGAAATATATATAATCAATTATAATATTATATTTATTATAAAAAAAACTCATATATGTACAAGCCGGGAACCGGATACAGCTGGTTAGGAGAGGGGAGAAGAGTACAAGCCGGGCGCGGGGGGCGGGGGGGGGGGGGGAAGCTAGGAACGGGCACGGGAAGGGGCTCATCAGGGGTTGCCGAGTCCCGGATCTGGATCCTGCTGATCCGGGGCCGGCTCGGCCTGTCCAGCAGTGCCCTACTCCCTGATCATCCTTACCACACTGTAGCAATGCGCTGGATCTCCTCGTCGTCCAACTGAGGACGAGGAGCTGGTGTCTGTGGAGGGGCAATAGGGGGTGAGGACACTCCTATCATGGCACGAGCAGTCGTGCTAGGCAGGCTGCGTATGCGGCCTTTCGGCCGATTCACGACCTCCGGCGTATCCAACCATCGCTTCAACCCCCCAGTACTCGCAGCTGTACTAGTGGACGCTGATGGCTGTCCGGACTGCTGCTCGGACCCCCTTAGCTGTTCATACGAGGCCTGCAAAAATAGTGGTTTAACGATATGTTAGGGCATTAATTAACAAAACGGACATTGAGGATAGAAAGAAAAAACATTAACAACTTAAATAAATTGACTCACATCGATCCGCCGGGCAATATCTGAAATATAGTCGCCCGCCCGGTGCGTCTCGTCCTTGTCCTTCTTCCGCACGTGCGTCTGAGTATAGGTCAGAGCTATGACCTTATCCTCCTCCAGATCTGGGTGCTCAACCGCGTTCATGTGTCGGACGATGTCGTGTGGCACTGACCCCCTCGTGTGCGTCAGATCTCTGTTCTGTCTATTCTCAGCCCCGCTCTTACTCTTGGTGTCCCAACCTGGATCCGCAGCCCATCGATCTATCATCTCCCCCCCATACACGGTGAGATATCCAATGTGGGGGATATCTCGTCATGTTCGTCATCAGGGCACCCGCGGGCAGCGCCTTCTTCGCCCGGTCCCGTGCATTGTGGAGCCATCGGCGGTAATTCTTGCAGATGTGGGCAAAGAAAGCCTGCTGCCCCAGTACCTACCCCGACGAAGATGCCATTTTACTTCAATTCTTTTTCTCCAGTACAACAACTCACATCTACCGCACGGACACCTTATCTTATCAAGGTCAACATGTGCAGGATGCGCATAAGTGAAGTCGAGAAATTCGTCAACGCGACACTCAAAATCTTCAGCATTCTTCCTTTTCATCCAACTTCGATCGACTGACATGACGACTGAATTATCGTACTGTATACCACCTTCAATTATGACTAGTGATTAGGCATTGCCGATGTAAATATGAATGCATGAATGTTACAACATGTCTACATATTTTCCCTCCACTCTTCAACAGGTAGTGGTCCTATCCCATTCAGAAAAGCATATGTTTATAAAACAATTTTTAACTCATGCTTAGTCCCATGTCTGTGAAAAATTCGACAGCACCTCCCCGCATTTCTCCAAGTACACGACATCGATTAGTTGTTCTAACATTCATCTAACCTTGCTCAAGAAGGTTTGACGGATGTTAGAAAACCATATCTGTATGCACTCGGAGAAACACACGAGAACGTGTATCCACGACATAGAACACAAAGCATGAGTCAAAACACTATTTTATAAACAATTAGCTTTTCTAAATTGTCCAAACTGGACATCCAAAAACTCATTACAAAGCATTACTTTGTAATGAGTACCTTTGAACAAGGAACTAAGGGTTTCTATGCATGCATGCGTTCAGAAATTGATAACATATGCAAGAATCTTTTCAAAATATCAAAACTGCAGAAAGATCGTTACATATGTTACCAATTCCACATTAAATAGAATTCGTTGGCAACAAGTTGAACCATCTCGTTGCCAATGGACTTCTCAAAACAACAACTAATATAAAGAAGGCAGGGTTTGTAAACAACGAGTAATTGAACCTTCTCTGGGCAATATGTAGTAATTATGGGAAGGACAAGGGCTAATTAGGGCTAAATGTGTTATTAGGGTTAATTATGAGTATTAATTATAGCTAATTAGGGTTGATTATGACTAATTATTCAGTCCTAATTAGGGTTTAATTGTGCCGAGTAGTGCTGATTAGTCCGAATTAGGCTTAATTGGGTTATGTTAGGGCTAATTAATGTTAATGAGGGCTAGTTTGGCCTCATTATAGCTAATTTGGGTTGATTATGACTAATTAGGGTTATTTAGTCCTAATTAGGGTTTAATTGTGCCGAGTAGTGCTGATTAGTCCTAATTAGGCTTAATTGGGTTATGTTAGGGCTAATTCATGTTAATGAGGGCTAGTTTGGCCTAATTATAGTTAATTAGGGTTGATTAGGATTTAGTCCTAATTAGGGTTTAATTGTGCCGAGTAGTGCTGATTAGTCCTAATTATGGCTACTTAGGCTTAATTGGGTTATGTTAGGGCTAATTAATGTTAATGAGGGCTAGTTTCGGATAATTATAGCTAATTAGGGTTGATTAGGACTAATTATAGTTATTTAGTCTTAATTAGGGTTTAATTGTGTCGAGTAGTGTTGATTAGTCCTAATTAGCGCTAATTAGGCTTAATTGGGTTATGTTAATACAAATTACGACTAATTAGGCTAACTATAATCAATATGTGCGTAATTGGGTTCATTTTGGCTAATTTGGGGTAATTACAGCTACTTTGATTTTCATTAGGTTCTTAGGGTTAATTAAAACTAATTAGGCTCGTTAGAGATAATTAATTAGGGTTAACTGATTTATTAAAATATTTATTTTTTAAATGTCGGACACCGTCGATCAGACGTGATGCCCGTGTCTGCGCTAACTAACAGGTATCTCAATCCAATTGGGTCCCATCCTCCGTCAATAATCTCAATATCTCAAATGCTCAATGCACAATTAACAATCTAAAATCATCAATTAACAGCCTAAAATCATCAATTAATAATCGCAATTACTTCAAATGCACAGCTAATAACCTAAAATCATCAATTAACAACCTAAAATCACAATTCTCAAATACACAATTAACAACCTAAAATTATCAAACAAATTATCAATGTTCAAATAGGAAAAAATTGTTCAAAATGCACATATCTGATGCGCTTGAATTATTTCAATTTAGGGTTTGATTATATTAGGGCATTCAATTTAGGATTCAATTAGTTTAATTTAGGGTTCGATTCGATCACGGGCATTCAATTTAGGGTTTAATTAGGATTCAATTACATTAATTTAGGGTTCAATTAGGGGGTTCTACTGAATCAATTTAGGGTTCGGTTGATTTGAGGCATTCAATTTAGGGTTCAATTTAGGGTTTGGTTGGATTAGGGCATTCAATTTAGGGTTCAATTCGATCAGGGCATTCAATTTAAGGTTCGATTCGATTAGGGCATTCAATTTTGGGGTTTAATTAGGGTTCAATTACTTCAATTTAGGGTTCAATTAGGGGGTTCTATTGATTCAATTTAGGGTTCTGTTGATTTGGGGCATTCAATTTACAGTTCAATTAGGGGGGTTCAATTATTTCAATTTAGGGTTCGGTTGGATCAGGGCATTCAATTAGGGGTTCAATTACAATTAATTGGTTCAATTAGGTTGAATCGGGGTTCATTACAATTAATTAGTTAAGTTAGGGTTAATCAGGTTTAATTGGGGTTAATTCGTTCAATTAGGGTTACGCGGGGTTAATTACTGTTAATTGGTTAGTTTAGGTTGAATCGGGGTTCATTACAATTAATTGGTTCAGTTAGGGTTAATCAGGTTTAATTAGGGTTAATTCGTTCAATTAGGGTTACGCGGGGTTAATTACTGTTAATTGGTTAGATTAGGGATAATTACGGTTTGATTAGGAATAATTGGAAACAAATTAAGGATAGTTAGAGTTTATCCAGGCTAATTATGCTTTAATTAGGGTTTAGGGTTTAAGGCTAACCGGTTCAAACAGGTTTAATTGGAGCTAATTACGGTTAATTGGTTCAATTAGGGCTAATCAGGGCTAATTAGGGTTTATTGGTTCAATTAGGGTAAATCGGAATTAATTAGGGCTAATTGGTTAGATTAGGTTGAATCGAGATTCATTACAATTAATTGGTTCAGTTAGGGTTAATCAGGTTTAATTGGGGTTAATTCGTTCAATTAGAGTTACGCGGGGTTAATTACTGTTAATTGGTTAGATTAGGGATAATTACGGTTTGATTATGGTTAATTTGGTTCAATTAGGGTTACTTGGGAACAAATTAGGGATAATTAGGGTTTAATCGTTACAATTACTTTACAACAAATTAAATACAATACAATACACTACAAAAAATTAAATTTAATTACATTACAACAAATTAAATTCAATTACATTATAGCAAATCAAATACAATTACATTACAATAGATTAAATACAATTACATTATAACAATAGATTTAAAGCGATAAATAATTTCTAGCATACAATTACATTATAACAATAGATTAATTTCTAACATACAATTACATTATAACAACAGATTAATTGAATATGATAAATAATTTCTAACCAGGAAAAAAAGTGAGTTCAGGCAGTGGTGGTGCGAGGCGGATGACGACAGTGGCGCACGGAAGGCAGCGGCAGAGGGTGGTGGTGCGGCGGAGGGGGAGGAACTGTGGCGATGGTGGTGCGACTGTGAGGTGGCTGTGGCAGTAGTGGGGTAGCTGCGGGGCGGCGAGGTGGCAATGGGGACGGCAGATCTGAGGGGAGAGGGAAGGGCGGTGTGGTGGTGGCGGGGGGGCCTGTCGCCGGCGTGGGGGGCTGGTGGGGAGGACAGACGGGGAGAGAAAGAAATCTGGGTATTTAAGAACACATTTAGCGACGGACATGTCCCGTCGCTAAAGATCCATCGGTAAAATCATTTAGCGACGGTTTATACCGTCGTTGAAAGACCGTCGTTAAACGTCCATCGGGAATGGTTTTACCGACAGATTAATCCGTCGATAAAATATTTTTTTGGACAACGTTTTTACCCATAGAAATTCCGTCGCTGAAAACATTTTTAGCGACGGAAGTCGTTCCGTCGCTAAAAGTCTGTCGCTAAAATCCTTTTTTTCTTGCGGTGGGTGGTCTTCCACCTATTCCAGTTTCCCTTGTAGAATGCATTCAGGTCGTGACAGAGTTGAGAGAAATAGAAGTTTCTATTGCTAAATGTAAAGTGTGTAGTAGCGTTGTTAAAGAAAGTTGCTACTCCTGAACTTTGACCATGCCAGCTCACTATGATCCCCTTTTCAATCAACAGGTCAACACCCTCAATCGTATCGATCATGAAATCCATGAAGAAAACGTAATCAAGAACGTAGCTGTCACACGGGTAGTGACAAACCTCTAGTGCCATCAAGTTTTTAAGTAGTGGCCTTGTAAAGTCGTATAGATCCAAGCATGGGATTTCCAACACCCCATTTTCAAGTTTTATATCCAGTAAGCACTTGCTAGGACAAACCTTAAACTTGAGTCCTGCGTTATGTAGTTGTGCTGCGCTGTTGACATACTCGAATCCTGGAGTCTCTCTTGGGGATCCTGCAGTCGGTGGCGATTGTGGTTTGAAGAAGGTTCTAATCAAATCAGCAAAATGCAGTACATTGCCACATGAATAGGGTCGCAGACTCTGCATGTTGTGCCAGCGGAAGAAGGAAATAGCTAACTCGAGCACACATGGCTGGCTTTTATTGGCTAGAATTGGATCGTACAAAGCCTGAATGATGGACATGGGAATCTGATTTTCTAGCAATTTGAGGTCGTGCGATAAGCTACTTCTCACAGTTGGATTTCCTGTAAAATTATCATCTGCATCAATAAAATAAGATTCTCTGTCGCGCAAGAACAACTCAACGATGAACCCACTGTCAATTACAATCATCTCCACAAATTCATCAGTATCCAGCCCACTGGTATCCTCTGCATAACAATCGTGGACGTCTTGTTCATATTGCTTCACGAGGTAAACACAGTCCTGCCACCTCAAGCCAAGCCGAGAGAGAGATTCCTTGAAGTATCTCAGTTTGAGTTTTTCCAAAGATTTCAAACTTTCGCTACCGCGATGAAAAGGTCCTATTGAAACTACTCGAGGGATATAGGCTGCTTCATCAATACCGCGAGCTGCGTTGGGCACTCGGTAGATACAACATCTATCAGGAGCTTGCGAAGGATTTAGTTCTCTTACCCTCGTCTCAAATTGATCCCAATAGGAGGGAGGGTGTTGATTTTGATCTGGGGCAATGTTCGGAGCCATTTCAGTATCAAGACCGGATTGCAAACCATTTTCTTCCGCCCCATGTGCTGCCCTAGCAGAACCAATATTGCTTGATGGCATCATTCAGCCTCTTTTCCTAGTGGGATCACCAGAAAATTGTTGGGATTGAAATCCAGGTAGCACACAAGAAAAGAGAAAATATAAAAGGTGTCACACACAAAAATATGAACATGGATATTTAAGCAGTTCGGCCTCTGGCCTCTTACGTATGTCCACAGAGAAGATAGCGAAAATGTTACCTTATAAAGTGGAAAAGTTATAAGAAAACTTTCAATCAGTCACTCACATCCAAACTCAACTCACTATTTTTCTCTAAGTTAATCTCTGTGGTATTTCTAACTCACTAGTTTTGTTACAAAAGCACTTAACACTCTAACATTTGAGTTACAATCATAAGTTCTAAATGTCTAACACTAATTTTAATTCTCAAAGACCAGTTTATGGCGTATCAGTGCATTTAACTGTCAATGACTAACTATTTTCAATATTGTATTTTTTTTATGTGATTGTAAACCTTTGGCAAACTTCTCCTTTTATAGGAGAATAAGTAGGCAGAGATGTCATCCGAATTAAACTGTAACACTCTGTGAAACTAAGAAGCCTTTAAATGAATAGTCATCACAAGTTGGCTCACTATTCACTAGTTTTCATCTTCTATATATCTCCTTTATTTAGGGGTATGTGTCCGGTTTTGTAATTTATGTCTTGCCAACTTATTGATGCGAAATCAATGACAAATTCATAAGAAACAAATATTAATTATTTTGGTTTCTTTGTACACATATAAGTATGATAAACTAGACCTAAATAACGTTTTTATACGTTTGACATATCTTTTATTCAACCACGCGCATAGTTATATAATAATTACCAAAAAATAATAATTAATCGTACGGTAATCCTTCTGATATTGTCTCTAACAATCCTATGGTAATCATATGATAATTCACAAAGATAATATACGTGAAATCTTGGAACAATTTCAGTATTATACTTTTATTGAATTTCTCTTTATTATGGCACTGCTTATATGAGAATGCATGATTATGATTTATATTAATTTTGATGATTCGTTTCACACAAATACAAATGAAACATAGTCTAAAGTCATCGACTTAACACCTGAATACACAACCTCAATTATGCAAAAATATAATGACACTCAAGCATATGGATAGACAAGACATTCAATATAACTCACCCGAACCTCACCTGGCTTATGGAACAAGTAGTATATATTAAGCGAAGCGAGAAACCCAATAAAACTCAATGATATATTCTTTGTGTGACACCATCGTTGCTTCTTTGCACAATACATCATCAAATTAGCTTTTCAATATGATATAGAATTTATAAGCACTTTATAACTTGATTAGTTGATTTCTATATTAGCAAGTGTTAAATATTGTGGAAAGTAATTTTAAACATTTTAAAACTCTATCAAACCAATATGTTAGTCTATTACAACTTAATTTCGAAATTTACATCTCTGAAAAGCATTCTCTAATACGAAGATAAAATCCATAGATCAAAAAATATAATCACTTATGAGATTTAGAACCAAAAATTCATTAGGAACCTATGAATTGTATCCCTCAAAAGCTTTACGTAATATGATATATACACAAACTAATAGATCCAAAAAAAAAAAAAACTGATGACTTTCTAAACAGAAAGGGGGGGGGGGGGGGGGGATCTAACAATAGATATGGAAACGGTCCTATGTTGGAAAATTTTAAGCAGATCTAATTCTGTGACTTCTATTTTTGTTGTAAGTAATTAAAATCTTATGCATTCTAAATTCCATCTTAGCAATATGCCAACATATCATGACTTTATTTTAATTTTTATACTCTTAAAGATCCTTTCTTACATGAAAAGGAAAAACTAGATATCTAAAAAAAAGGCATATAAGATCTAAGAAGACATTAGTTATGTTGTAATTAAGGTAGTCCCTCCAACTTAGATCGATGATCTTAACATATTTGAAGATAAATCTAAAATAGTAAGCATTTACTACATAATATGCTAAATATTGTTTAAATATTATTCAACAATCTGCTTACTCCAAGGTTTTGCACCACCCTATTAAGTCATGTTGGTCAAACTTTTAATAGTTAAATAAGTGATTGATCACTAAATTACAACACAAATTTCACTTTGATTGATATCAAAGTGACCATTTTTAATTGGGTTACTCCATTAGCCTTGGGTCGTTAATGTTCATGTGCGAGGTACATGATGCTTAAGTAAAAAGGCAAAGTCGTCAAACTAAAAAAGAAAACAAGATTCTACTCTGTTTTATCTAATTTTTGGTTTTACTTTTGAAATTAACCCCAAAAACATTTTTTTCTTTAATTGACCCCCCATATATATATATATATATATATATATATATATATATATATATATATATATATATATATATATATATATATATATATATATATATATATATATATATATATATATATATATATGGGGAAAGTGAATATAAGGCTAGCCTCACACAACTTGCGTGAGGCTAGCAGCCGAAACGACGTAGTTTTGGGAAAAACATATGTAGTCTTTTTCTTTTCTTTTTCCTTTTTCCCTATTTCTCTCGGTCCTCGTTTTCCTTTCCTCTGCGTCTCTCTGCCGGGCCCTCGCAACCTGCCACCGCACCCACTGCCCAAACTTTCACCACCGCCCAACCTTCCTCAATCAACTCCCCAATCTTTCTGCACCCACCGCCCAACCTTCCTGAGCCAGCTTCCATCACCAATCATCACCCCACCTTGTCATCATCACTGAAAATCATCCTCCTACCGCAATAGTTACCACCGACACCACAGACAAAATACAGTCACAAGCCACCGCGTCGGCCACCATCACACCCACAGTAGCCCATCACCGCCCAACCTTCTTGTGCCGGCCACCACCAAACCCATCGTCACTAATCACTGCCATAGATTTTGGAGTGACTGAGTTTCACTTCTTCAGTAGAGAGAACCTTGGTCAATGTTCATTTGGGTTCTTAAATCAAATTTCATTAGTAGAAGGGAAGCCATAAAGATTATTTGCCTTTTGCTTTTGCTTTGCCTCTGAACGAGACCCAACCCAATAATCAATCAGAGTTTTCAATGGGTTTTGTCATGAACTTTGAACACTAATTCGGGTTGAACTCAGCAACCCAGCAATCAATCAGAGAAGAAAACGGGAAGAAGGGAGAGAGAGAAAACGAGGGAAATAAATTGGTTAAATGTTGGCCGAGGAGGGAAGGTTGGGGCGGTGATGAGTGACGGTGGCCGGCGCAAGAAGGTTGTGGCGGTGATAGTTGACGGTGGGTGTGGGTTGCGAGGGCCCGACTAAAAGACGCGGAGGAAAGGAAAACAGGGACTAAGAGAAATAGGAAAAAAGGAAAAAGAACAAAAAAAGACTACATATGTTTTTTCCAAAACTACGTCGTTTCGGCCGCTAGCCTCACGCAAGTTGCGTGAGGCTAGCCTTATATTCGCTTTCCCCATATATATATATATATATATATATATATATATATATATATATATATATATATATTTGTGTGTGTGTGTGGGGAGGGGGGGGGGGGGGGTGGAAGAAACATAGACTGGGTAGCAACTGATGGTTGGTTCACTTGTATTTGATGTAGATTTTTCTAGAAACGAGATGCTTAGAAGTTGGAACTTATTTTTTGTGGACGAAACAATAATCAGATGTGAGAACTGAAACATAATGACAACAACGTTAGGCTACAAGGAAGCTTAGTTTGGGATCAGTGGTAGGAATACTTGCATGATTTGAACAAAAAGATGCTTTTGCAGTGGAAAAGTTTGAACGGAGTTGTTCAATCTCTAGACTCTATTTGTACATGAACAAGTTAATTGTAATTATAAAGAAACTGGTTTGAGAATTAATTCTTTTAAAAGAAATATTTTTTGCTCCTATTCGGACTGTAGGGAGATACCTACAACCCCTCATATATGATAATTCATTGTCGTTAAATGTTTTTAATGATTTTCATCGAGGGACACTAAAGAAATCTCATTAAGAATTGTCGTCGAAAGTGTTGTCAAAAAAGTTACTAAAAGTATTTAGCGACCATTAGGGTTACTGATACCTTCCTACAACCAAGAAAATAATGGTTTACAAAGTACTTTGTAGCTTTGCGGATGACTGTGATCTATTTGGGGCTACGCTGACATATTAGATTATGTTGCTAAAGAAGGCAAGAGCCTAGTTTCTGCTGTACATCGTGCATGACTTGTGGTACTCTACAGTCTACCAGCAATTGATGTATTGAGTGCAAGCTCTGTAGATCTATTGCATCCTTAAAGGAAGAAAGATGAAATGCAGCAAGTTGGCATAGACGAGATTCGAGAAAGATATTGGACGAACCTGCAAGCTGGAAACCTGAAATTTCAAAGCCTTGTGATCCTGGTTTTTGTTCCTTCTTCGTCCATGCCAAGTCTCCAACAACGAGTTTCACTCTCTAAGCTTACCTTTACACTTTGTTTTCCTTGTACAAATATGCAAAAAGGATGGGTTATATGCTTTTGGGGATTGAACCTTACTTTACTCTGTGCATGGATACTTGACATTCAAGTGATACGGGTCATGTTTGTCATCAATAAACCAACTTGCAACAGACAGACACTCTCTCTCTCTCTCTCTCTCTCGTTAACAAAATGCCGTCACTGATGTTAACTTTTTTTTTTCTTTTTGTGGATCTGACTAAAAGATTTCAACACACATATGTGAATAACAAAATTGAGAAAACAAAGGGTATTACCTTTTTTTTTGGGTCATTTAGAAATGTGAAACCCCTCAAATAAACAAAAAAGAATCAAGAAAATATGTCAATTATTTTATGCTTCAACGGGAGAGACATTTATGAAGTACTAATACGAACGATATATTTGTGGCTTTGTTACTTTCGTATTGCTTTGGCAATTTTATAATTTTTTAGAGCTTTTTTAAAAACAATGACCCGATATACAAAAACAACTCCTACCATATACCACGAAGGAAATTTATCCCTACAAAAGTTATTATTTTTTATGCTAGACATGTATTTGGTATTTATATTCTCTGTTGGAATATTTTATTGATTATCAATTTTAAAAGGAGAGCGCAAGTGACGAAAGATAGAGCACTGTTGTCATTTCTTCCTAGAAATCTTATAATGTTCACGTGTACTTCTTTACAAACCCACTACCGTGAAGGCAATCTTCATAACTTGGTGCTCACTTTATACACAGTATTAGAACCGCCATTACTAATGGTGATTGTTAATCATCGTAACATTGTTGATCTCGTCCTTTAAAAGCTTAGAGTAAATTATTGAATTCAATACCAATTGACAACGGAGATAGTTTAGCAAGACTTACACGCTACTACGTCAATTGTTATTTTTACCGTGTGGTTGTATCTCAACACGTCCTCTTACGTCAGTCACTTGCGGAATTACTTCTTTTGAATGTGTGATTCTACCCTTGGTCACTAAATTCTGCTCAACTGTGCAAAGCTTCCAACCCGAACCTTTTTCTCCTGATCTGTGCTTTCTTACTCTTACTGTCAAACGTGGGTCTAATTTGACCACCCTCACGCCCTCGCTTTCTCTTTCGCTGCCGTTCGACGAAACTGGTTGATTAAGTCCTACCTTATGTGCGCTCTAACCACAAATAGACCACGAGATTTTCCGAAAGGCAATGGAGGTCTGTCAGCAGCGTTAGAGACAAGACCTTATTCTATCCCGATGCCAAAAGATCGCTAACACCTGTTTTATCTGCATGAAAGCTAACGCGATACAAGGATGCCTTCCCTTGTGAGCATTTTAATTCCTGAGTCAACTCTTGCTGCCAAATCACACACACAAGCTTACCAATCAAGTTACCAGCGAGTGTTCACTGCCATGGATTCCTTCAACTTGCATTCAAATACGAGCATGCAGCATTTTCAGTCCCTTGACTTCATAAGCAGCATTTACCATGATCGACCACTCCCTTCTCAAAGTGCATCTCGAAAAATATCAGGTCCCCAAACCATACAACCTTCGCCGTAGTATATCTAAAGATGTCCCAAGCAAGTTCAAAGTGAACATATATCTGGGAAAGTAATGGGACCCTCGGAGGCAAATAAAATTGGATTTTTGACAAATATTTAAACTTCTATAGGCATTGGTATAGCCGGTAACGTAGAAGTAACAATTTTATTGGTACGTGACCTACAAGAGGCCAACCTTACCTGTTGATCTCAACTTTTCATAAACTGGCAGCCATGTATACATTCTCCGAATGGTGACTCCAAAGCCAGACAATAAGTTAGAAAGGGAGTGTCAGCAGAAGGCATGGTTGTAGTCATGGAACCCGAAATTTTTGTAGATGAAGTGGGACAGCCACTTTGAAGCTGCAGAAGACAATACTGCTGCAATCACCAGAGTATTCCTGGTAACGGCTGATATCATACCCTGCTTGGCTGCAGCAACAATCGCAATTGACACAATGGAGACGATCTGCGCGCAGAGCGATCTCAATTGCATTCAGGCCTTTATATGCAACACTGCAACTGCGGCAATTTACCACATCGGACCAGTATCTGGGATCCATGAAAAGGCTTTTACCAACAATCGGCATGGTAAGAAAGCTTCGGTAATCACAAATGCCTCAAAGTGCAATTTAGCAAAAAGAAGAGAAAAATAGCATGTTACTACCATGAGCTATCTAGCTCACATGTGCGTCTAAAGTTCTTTCCATTGGGATTAAGTTCATGTAGAAGGACACAGGAAATAAGCAGTAGGGCTACGACTAACTATGTAACCATCAGAGGACCGGAGCTACATGTGCATTACAAGTTCGGTTTTTGACATTTAACGTGTCATGATTAGCAGGGCCATGTATTTCATCTTGTGATTCAATAAGAAAGGTATTTTGGCGTTTCATCATCATCTTATTCTTCTTTTTCTTTAGTTACAACTTCTGTGCAATGAAAGATCAGCTTTCCTACTAGTAACACAATGAACCAAAAAACACATATCAATTATTTCTCTGCAATTAACACAGCCAAAAGAAGTACCAAGGAACCTCCCCGAGTAAAGGGGGCAACAGTTATAACTGTCCATAGAACTTCAGTTATACAACTTGGCCTTTTTGGATCGATGCATAACATGGCACCCTTTGAAACATTCTATCAACCCTGTGGCCATATGACGTTTATTTTCTAGTCGTAACAAATGTCTCAAAGATGTAAAAGTAAAAATAAAAAATTATCGGTATCCCAAGAAAAATAAATGATAACATCAATTGTACGACCTATGGCATCCAGTTGCACTCTAGGATAAGAAAAAGAAAACTAGGCTTTCTCTTAAGAAAAAAAAAAAGAAAAAGGAAAAAGAAATAGTAAAAGCTTAACCATCAGTTTGAGAATCAAGTGACTTTGATGAATTATTGTTAGTTAACTTTGCTTATCCATTTTCATTACAAAGAGAAGAAAAAAGAGGTAAGTCTATACATTCTAGCCCTTTTTTTAGATAATATTTGAAAATACTAGGACTAAAGTAATTACTATACGATTCTTGGGACGATATTACAGCTTTTTGTATAATAACAATATGATCTCATTGCCATTTGTTCTCTCTCCTATTGTCATTTCTTCAATCTATAGCAATAAGTACGACATTACAAAGATTATTAGAATTTTTTCTACTCCGTATATAATTAGACATAATAACCTTGTAAGGGTTTTAACACTATTAGAATTTTTTTCTTTTACCTATTTGTTATACAAAAGGAAAAATGAGTTGTAAAAGGTTGTGTTCATACCCTATTCTGGTCGCACCCCAAGACCCGCCAAGGGACCCACTTTGCACGACACATCACCCAGTCAGCGGTCAACTTTTCAACGCTCGAGGGCCGGTCAAAGCAACGCATGCTCAAGTCACGTGAACCATTCGTGAAGCGACTTCGGCGTGCCTTCCATCCCAAGGGGTCGGCCTCCCTCTAGGGTCGGCCTCGCCCAAGGGTCGGCCACCCCAAGGGGTCGGCCTCCCTCTAGGGTCGGCCGCCCCCAAGGGGTCGGCCACCCTGGGGCGTCGGCCACCCCGAGGGGTCGGCCTCCCCCTAGGGTCGGCCACCCTCGGGGGTCGGCCTCCCTCTATGGTCGGCCTCCCCCAAGGGGTCGGCCACCCTCGGGGGTCGGCCTCCCTCTAGGCTCGGCCTCCCCCAAGCGTCGGCCTCCCTTGGGGGTCGGCCACCCCAAGGGGTCGGCCACCCTTGGGGGTCGGCCACCTGCCTTGAATACCGACGCCGTCACCTTTGACCTTGCTCCGTTGTCACGACGACCGTCGCTCGCGGCCGAGCTCCGCCATAGTCGCGACGACCGTCGCTCTCGGCCGTGCTCCTCGTCGCGATGACCGTCGCTCGTAGTCTCGATGACCGTCACTTGTGGCCGCTCTGTCGCCATGACAACCGTCGCTCACGGTCGCGCGCCATCCACGCAACGACCCTTGTCGCTCGGAGATCACTCTGCGACCCTCGTCGCCCGCACTCAACCGCGCCCCATGCGCTGCAATCATGTTATATGCTCACGGGATAGGCTACTCCTCCAGGACACTATCTCCGCCAGGGTGCCTGCGTGACTGGCCTACGTGCTCTGGCACTGGGGGCTCGCGTCGGCACCCCTAAGGACTATGACCCCCGGGTCACTCCGAGATGGGAGCAGGTCTTCGGAAGGGCATCTTGCCTAGTCCACCTGGCAGCTGGGCGTCGGGTCTTCCCCACCGCTGCCAGGACCTGTGGGATTCAGTAAGGGCTTGGACTGGAGGCTGGGGCAACGGGCTACTCTGACCATGCTACCGCGGCATGATCAGTCTCCTCAGACAGGCAGAGAGATGTTGCAAGGGCAGGGCAGCACGAACTTAGGAACCGGCAGTCCAACGAAGGGTCAGTGCGTTGGCCCCCTGGTGACGTGTCGTTCCCAGGGGGCGACACATGTCAACTTATGACACATGCACATTTTTGCCTATAAATAGTGGACTTTGGAGCCTTTTCAAGGATCTTTTCTCTCATTTGGACTTTTCACTTTCTCTCTCTAAAAGAAGCATTCTCTCTGGAATTCTAGTGAGAGAAATATACTTGAACTCCCGTCTACGGACCCTGGACGCCATACCCTCATCACGGACTGTAGACTGTCGGTCCTGTTCATCGTCACCCTGCCTGCGCAGCACTGCCAGCCCTCACGACCTGTCTGGGGAGCCTTGTCCTCGGCCCTTACGCCGTCCTTGCTGTCTCCCACGTTGCCTACCTGGAAGCCAACTCAGACCGCATCCTTTGTGGCACCTCCACGTATCATCGAACCATCTTCGGCATCATCATTTTGGCGACTCCGCTGGGGAGGTGAGCATCGTATCGCGGTTTGCATACCTTCCGGACTTAGGCATTATGCCTGTGCAACGGAGAGCTACTAGGGCGACTAGCCAAGGACCCAACCCCGCCCTGCAAGAACACCATCTCGGTGATCAGGAGGAGACTAGCGCCGCGCGGCTCCCAGACCAGCTGCCGACCACTACCCCCGACGTACAAGTGCTCGTAAATGCAGCCATCCAGCAACTCACTCCGACCATCACCACTCTGCAAGATTCACAAACCACTCTACTAGCCGCCATTATGGACATGCAAAAATCCATACAAGCCCTGTCCTCACAGCAGGCCGCTCCATCAATCCAGCCTTCAGGACCGGGGCCAGCTTTTGACATCGCCCCGGCCCCAGTGTCGCGACTACCGCCGCCTTGGACATCTAGACCCTTGGCGGTAGGGCTCGCGACACCGTCGCTGCCGGTAGCCGACATATCTCCTTCTGCAGTGCCGCCCCGCAAGCTACACACGGATCTCGGGCCAGTCTTGCAGCAGATTCCCCCCGCTGTCACACCATCTCATCTGACGCCGGCAAGAAGCTCCTCCGAAACGCATGACTCCATCGAGATGGAACCAAATCCAGTTGAGCAACACCAAACCCACGGCCAAGTAATGGGCATGTCTCGCCAACCCACACTTGCCCCTGCACAGCTGCCCCTGCCAGCACCTGCACCATACCCACCCTCCCATGTCCCCGTTCATCAAGCCGTGCCATCTGGGGGCTCGGGGGCTCGCGACGCACCAGGCGGTCATCACCCCTTGACCGGCAATGAGGCGCCATCCTCCAACTATGTCACTCAGTCAGATTTGGAGGCCCTTGTCCGTCGCCTGTCGAGGAATTCCGAGCCGGACTCCTCAACCCGTCTAACCGGACACGCCCCGTACGCCAATGATATCGCCATCACACCCTACCCCATCAAGTACAAGCAACCAAACTTTGTGCTCTTCAACGGACGCGAGGGAAACGCCCGTGAACATCTAACAAGGTTTGCAGGCTCCTTGGAGCAGTATGGTACAGGAAGCAGCTTGAAGTTGAGAGAATTTCACAAGTCCCTTACGGGCTTGGCTTACACTTGGTATCACCAGATCCCCGCAGGGACCGTCCACACCTGGGGCGACATGGTCCAGCTGTTCTTAGACAAATTTCATTACGAGACCGAGCGCGTGACTATCGTCGATATTGCTGGCATTCGCCAGAACCAGGGGGAAGACTTGAATAGATATGTGCATCGTTTTCATCTTAAGTGCCTTGAGTGCACAGATTTCAGCAAAGACGAAACGTTGGTTCCCATATGCATCAAAAATATGATTGACGTCTACCGAGTGCATATCGAGAACCTACAGTTAAGGTCATGGGGACACCTCAAGGAGGCAGCCCGACGAACTTACGAGACAGTTGGTCCTGTCAAGTCATGGAAGCCTCGACCGCAAAGTACGCTGTTGGCCTCAGCAGATGCACCTATCACTCAACGTAGCAACGACAACAACTATGCAGGCTTCAAGCGTCGGCTTCCAGATGTGAACCAAGGCTCCGACAAGCGAAGGCAACAAAGACCCGCACCTAACTATCCCTGTGACCTGAATACAGTGAAGGAACTCTTGGCCGAATGGGTGGCGCATGACAAAAATTTCCAACTGCCACCAATGCGGACCAATATCACAGACGAAGAAAAGGCCAGGCCCACCTACTGTCCTTTCCATCGAGCCCTTGGCCATCCGCTCAAAGATTGCAATGCACTGCGAACCATCTTTGCAAGGAAGGTAGCGTCGGGCGACCTGCAGCTACGAAAAAATAACGATGTGCGCAAAGATCCCTACCCACCGCATCGCAACAGTAGGGAGCACCAGGCCCTTATGGCTGTCACTGACCATGTCGAGCCTGTAATCCACGAAGCCCCGGCAGAGCCCACACTGACCCTCGTGCCTCCTCCAGCTAAGCAGTCGATGCCTCCCCTTCGACAGATGACGAAGATCAAAAGTTTTTTTGATGAAATGGGGTTTTCACCCGCCGCCCGGACTTACCTTTCCAATTGCCTGCTCGAGGTCACCACCGGCCTCGGTTCCGAATGCTTCGCCGCCCAGGCTGAATTACGTCACATCCCCTCTACGGCCTTAGTCTTCTCGGATGAAGACTCGCCGCCGATCGAGCATCACAATCGGCCGCTGTTTTTAGAGTGTACTGTTAATGGCACGGGCTTTCGTCGTGCCTTGGTTGATTGCGGCGCCTCGATCAACATCATACCCCTCATCACCCTGCAACAGGCCGGCATTCCCCCAAGGAAAATCATCCGTGACCCCGTCAATATTACCGGCTTTGGACAGGGTCCTCAGTCGACCCTCGGCCATATCACCATCGACCTCATGGTCGGAACTGTCCGTCGCGACACTACTTTTCACGTAATAGACAGCGAGTCTGCCTTTCACCTCCTGCTCGGGAGACCATGGATCCACGACAACAAGGCCGTTCCCTCAACATACCATCAATGTGTGAAGCTGGTCGCCGGTTCTACAGGACATGAGGTAGCAATGACAATCCCTGCAACCAAAGCCCCCTTTGAATGCGCTGAGTCTTATTTCGCCGAGGCCTCCTTCTTCACTAATTTCGCCGAGGATGGGGAGAATGCTACTCATGTACATTCTACCAGGCTGCCGACCTGGGATGAGCTGTGCGGGGACAAGCTTCCCAAGGACAAAACCGGGAGAAGTAACAAGAATAATGGGTCAACCCCACCGCTTCCGCCTGCTGCCACGACCAATTCCCCCCCTTCTTCCCCCAAGTCCAAGAAGCAAAAGGCTGAGCCGGCCTTTCGACGTATCGTCAAGGACGGCAAGATCATCTATCAATTATGACGGTATGCAGGGGCTCCAGGCGGTCCCTCCTCAGACCCCCTCGACCCCGACCCCCATGGAGAGACTGAATGGTGCCGCACGGCCGAGCATTGCCAGCCAGATCCTGACCTCACCCCCGGCGCGGCACCACCTTGCTATGAGGATGGCCCTCGACCTCAGGCTGAAGATATTGAAGAAATCAACCTGGCCGACCCGGGCGAAGAACCGCGGCACACCTACATTGGCACAAAACTCGCCCCCGGCCGAAGAGAGGAATTGGTTTCCCTCCTACACGAGTATCGTGATGTCTTAGCATGGAGCTACAATGAGATGCCCGGACTGGATCCTGCCTTAGTCACACACCATCTCAACATTGCTACCGGATCTATCCCTAGCCGACAGCACCCGCGGACATTTCGCCCCGAGCTCGAATTGAAAATCAAGCAAGAGATTGAACGCCTCCTGCGCGCAGGCTTCATCGAACCTATCACTCACCCTATTTGGCTGGCTAATGTCGTCCCTGTACAAAAGAAGAATGGCCAAGTCCGCGTCTGTATCGACTTTCGGGACTTGAATAGGGCGTGCCCCAAGGACGAGTTTCCACTACCCAATATCGACATGCTCACGGAGGCCGCCGCCGGATATGAAACTTTATCTTTCATGGATGGGTTCGCAGGTTATAATCAGATTCGCATGAACCCCGACGACAGCGCCAAGACAGCCTTCCGCACTCCTATGGGTAATTTTTGTTGGAAAGTTATGCCTTTCGGCCTCAAGAATGCGGGTGCTACGTATCAAAGGGCTATGACAGCAATATTCCATGACATGATACACCATACTGTGGAAGACTATGTCGACGATCTTATTATCAAATCCAGGAAGGAAAGTGATCACCTCACCGACCTTCAAGCGGTCTTTGATCGTTGCCGCCAGTATAACATGCGGATGAATCCATTGAAATGTGCCTTCGGAGTCTCCTCCGGCAAGTTCCTCGGGTTCTTGGTCAGTCGACAGGGCATCGACGTTGACCCCTCGAAAGCAGCCTCCATCCAAGAAATGCCCCCCCCCAAGAACACAAAGCAACTGAAGAGCTTCCTCGGCAAGGTCTCTTACCTCCGACGCTTCATACCCGCACTGGCCGAGCTCATTACGCCATTTCAACACTTAACGCGTAAAAGCGCACCGTGGAATTGGGGCACCCCCCAACGGCAAGCATTTGAACAGATTAAGGCGGTCCTCATGTCACCGCAAACCATGGTCGTACCACAACGGGGCATCCCACTCCTACTCTACCTGACTTCCACACCCAGATCCATCGGGGCTTTGCTTGCCCAAGAAGTCGAAGGTGTCGAGCGTCCTGTTTATTACCTCAGTAGAGTGATCAGAGGGCCCGAAGCCAACTACTCCGAGCTCGAGAAACACTGTCTAGCCTTGGTGTACGCCTCACAGAAGTTCAGACATTACTTTCTAGCGCATCAGATCACACTCGTCACCAAGGCTGACCCGCTCCGTTACATGCTTACACGCCCCGCCCTGTCTGGCCGACTCACACGGTGGTTGCTGCTGTTGGCCGAATTCGGTTTATCTATCAAGAATCCTACAGCTCTGCGGAGCCAAGCACTCGCAGACCTCCTGGCCTTCTTCCCACGCCAACAATGTGAACCGATATCGGATCAACTGCCGGGGGAGGAGACAGCCCTCATCACCGACATCGATGGACTGTGGACGCTTGAATTCGACGGCTCTGCCACTAGCAAAGGCCCCAATGGCACGCCCCTCCGGCAAGGGGGTGCCGGCATAGTCTTGCGGGCACCAGACGGTGTTACCACTTCATTATCCTTCAAACTTGCATTCCCGGTGTCTAACAACGAAGCTGAATACGAGGCACTTGTCATTGGCCTCATGATCGCCGTCAGTATGGGGGCTAAGGCGCTGTGTGTGAAAGGAGATTCAAATCTGGTCATGAAGCAGGCGGACGGGGAGTTCGCGGTCAAAGAACCAGCCTTGGCACCTTATCGTGCCTTGGTGCAACACTTGGAAGGAAGACTCGGTCATGTCCAGTATGAACATCACAATAGGTGCCACAACAGACATGCGGACTGCTTGGCCACGATCGCGTCAAAGATAGAGGTCGATGGTGAACAGCGGATGCTAACCATCGTCAAGAGAATGGAACCATGCACAGCACTGAACCTAGTCCCGAGGGACGTTACTGCGGACGATTGGAGGCAACCTATCATCGACAAACTTAAAGCGCCATCTCTTGCTCATGCCTCCACCCTTACAGACTTTTCAATGATGGGAGATGTCTTATACAGGCGGTGTCCCGGAGGCACTCTAGCAAGATGTTTGGCACCGGAAGAGGCAAAACACAAATTACAGCTCGGCCACCAGAAGTGTTGTGGCTTCGACGGTCCCCCTCTGTATCGTCGCCTCCAGCGTATGGGATTATATTGGCCATCCATGGCCAAGGACGCCTCGGATATACAAAAGGATTGTCCCGAGTGCCTGTATGCACCCGACGGTGCCGAAGCTCTTGTCATTGACATCGAGGGTGACTGGCGCCAGCCTTTCATCCAGTATCTATCCCACGGGATTCTACCACCTGACCGCGGCTCAGCACGATCCATCAAGCGCAAGGCAGTCAGGTATTTTGTGACGGAAGGCGAGTTATTTCGCAAGGGATTTTCGGGACGCACCCTGCGATGCTTGCAAGGTGCCCAAGTGGTCAAAGTCATTAACGAAGTACACAATGGTGATTGTGGTGAACATCAAGGCTCCCAGAAGCTGTATGCAGAATTACTAAGGTTGGGGTATTATTGGCCGACTATGGAATCCGATTCCATCTCGCATGTCCGACGCTGCCAACCCTGCCAGCGGCACGCCGACAGGATACACTCGCCAGCATCCGACTTGCACATGATCTCAGCACCTTGGCCATTTCATTCTTGGGCCCTCGACCTCATCGGCCCCATCCACCCGCCGTCCAGAAGCCATTCATGGATCATGGTTGCTACTGAACGCTTTACGAAGTGGGTTGAAGCCGTATCTCTGCGGAGAGCCACGGGAGGTGCCGTTTCTAACTTCTTACGCGACATCATCTGTCGTTTCGGCATCCCTCGATGTATTGTATCTGACAACGGCACCCCATTCATTAACCGAGAGGTTCGAACTCTCATGGAAAGGTACAACATCAGCCATGCCACATCGACTCCCTATTACCCGCAAGGTAATGGTCAAGCTGAAGCGTCCAACAAGACTCTGCTACGAGTATTATCGCGAATGGTGCATGACGCCGACCGGTCGTGGTCCGAACAACTGAATCTGGCACTCTGGGCCTACAGAACATCCATGCACACAGCGACAAAGGCCACGCCTTTCTCTCTCGTCTACGGGGACGAGTGTGTGGTACCTGCCGAGATCGCAGAACCATCGGCTCGACTTTCCCTAAGCAGCAGTCTCGGAGATGAAGAAGCCCGGCTCGCGGCACTTGACGGCCTCGACGAACGACGAGCCACGGCCCTGCGCCGCATGAAGAAGTATCATGAGCAGCTTACGAAAGCTTATGGGAAGACCGTCAAGCCACGTTCGTTTATCGAGGGCGACCTTGTTCTTCAAGCCGCCAAGCATGTGCGGGCCAACATGTCAGCTCCTAAATTCACGCCAAACTGGGAGGGCCCTTTCACGGTGCACGAAGCCCGCACTAATGGCTCGTACCTCCTGCTCAACCACGACGACGGTCAGGTCTCGGCCCCCATCAACGGCCGCTACCTGAAGAAGTATTATGTGTAGCCGCGACAACATAAGCCTGCGTCGTAGAACGCGCCCTCGTAGCATTTTTGTACATGCGACATTGCTTGCAGACTCGTATTTTTTGTTGATCTGTGTAGCGTTCTACACTAGTCATGTAATGGTATTTTGTACCGCGTCCTATCAATACAAAGTCATGATGTTACCTCAACTTCTGCCCAGCTGGCACTCATTCTCAACCTATGCTTCCTAAGTCACTTTCTACGAGCGGGAATGGGAAAGCATTCACAAGTAACCGAAACAAGCAAGACATTCAAAAAAAAAAGAGAGAAGAAAGAAGAGAGCAACCGAACATAACATACAATAAGCCGAGACCATAAAAAATATGTACATATACATCAAACGTTTACTAGCCGTTGTTAAGCACTACAACTACGGCAAAGTAACATACAAGCTAAGAAAGTCTAGACAACAGCGATGCAACTGGGTGGGAGCTGAATGCCTGAAGTACCTCCCGCTCCGCTTGTACCTCTGACCATCCAGCATCAAGCTCGGCCTGTCGCCCTAACCGCTCTGACTCCCGCCCGTCCACCTCACCTCGCCGCCTCTGTAGATCGGACAACTGCCTCTGCAAATCGACAAGCTGTCTCTCTATCTCTGCCACCTGCATGTCAATCCCGGCCAACTCTGCCGTGATCTCTGACCGCTCTGCCTCTAATCCTGTGCGGCGCCGCTCCAGCAACATCTCCCGCATAACCACGACTGCACGCCTCTCATCCATATCGTGGCTGACGCTCCTCGATCTAAAGAAATCTGCTAGCCAGTCCAGCTGCATACCTAGCGATGTGAACGGAGCGAACTCTGAAAGCGACCGAGCAACGAACTCTGCAGTCCAACCCGACGACGGCACACTGGCAAACGGCAGCAACCACTCCATAAACCCTGCAGACACCCACATCCGTAGTACTGGGTTCTCTACCACTACGCTCTCGAATGTCTGCGGGAATGCTGCCTTCACCAGTTCTAACCGGCGCACAGTCTCCGCTGGTAGCTGGAGGCCCCCCCAAGCTGCCACATCCACCTGACCGCTCGAAGATCCTCTACTCATATCTCCAACTGTCGCGCCACTGCCGCCCGCTGCAGAAATCTCCGACATCCCACCTGCCCTCTGCGCCCCAATCGTGGCCGAGTGCATCGCCAGAAGAGTAGCTCCGACCTCAACCACGGACTCCGGCAATGTGTCATGCCGTCGCACCACCACAGCCTGAACCGGTGTCTCTCGCTCACGAATCGAGGCAGCAACAACAGACTCAGGCTCCGCCATTTCGCCACCATCACCTCCCACAACCTGCGTCTCCATGCCTGTCCACCAGTCCTCGTCAATATCGAACATCACCGTATCGCTCCCCTCTCCGCCGTATAGTGCCCCCACCGTTTCCTCAGTAGCAGGCAATGGGCTCACCCTCCTCGGCACACTGGCCGTCAATAGCTCGACGGCCTCGGTCTCATCACTGTCAACTAATCTGCCGGCCGCGGCTGCCATAGCCTCCTCGCCTGCGATCTCAGTCTCGGCCTCGCTCCCCCCCGCGACCGCCTCTTCCTCGTCCCCCTGGCAAAACCACTGTCAGTTCACAGATTATGAGCAATATGCAAACCATATTTATACGACAAAACGAAAGGACAGAAGCAAACCTCAGAGTCTAGCTCCTCTAATACGTCGCGCGGCCTCTTCGCCCCTGATAGGTGTGGGGCTGAGGTACCAGCACTAGCCTGACGCGCTGTCTCCATCATCCCCACTCGCAATGCCGACAAGGGCCCCTTGCCGGCCCCCGGCACCCTCGGCACCTCGGCAATAGGCTCCTCCCCACGGTCCTCCCCGAGAGCAGCGTCCCCCAACTCTACGGCATCCTCCTCCGCCTCCCTCTCCGAGCTCGGAACAGAACTCCCGGTCACCAGTGACAGCATCCCGCACTGCCTCGCGACTGTGGCCGATATCAAACTCAGGGCTCGGTCACATGCGAACACATCTACCTGTCGACGTGTGCCTGACGGCTGTGCTAGCCATCCGGCCCAGCTCCCTCGCAGTCGCTCCCACCAATGCGCATAATCCGCGGTCACCGCCCCTGCCACCTCTGTCCCTGGCTGCCTCCACTCTGTCGTCGGTGCCGGCCACTCGCGGGCTCTGTCATATAGTGTATACCCAAAAGCCGTCGCCACACTCCACGGGCTGTCATAACCGCATGGGGGCTCTAGATCGTACCCGAACGCCAACGACAGACGGTCCGGGCAATACCTCGCCACATAATAGCAGCACTCGGCGGGCTTCCCGCCATCATCTGTCAATACCGGGAGCCAGCCGGGAAAATACGCGACCAATAGCGCCAGCTGTCCTGGCGCTAGCTCGCCTCTCCGGCTCAGATCTGTCGTCACCTCCTGCACGTGCAGCCATGGCGGCGTACCATATGACGCATGCATCTCCATATAGGGCCGTCGCTCGCATTCCCCCCGTTTGTCTAGAATCTGTGCCAACGGGCACCCCGGCCTCCTGATGCCTGCCCAAGCAAAAGCCCGAGACCCGCTACACCACAACGCCACCTGCCGCGACCTGCCTGGACGGGTCACTGTCCCCATCGTCGGTGACGGGTGTGCGAGTGGGTATCCGTCAGGACGGTACCCTGGAAAGCACTCGTACAGGTACCTCTGCAAGAACATCCAGTCCACGTACGTCGCCACCTGATACCGACCATACGACCGCTTCACGTCATTCACGAACTGATCTAGCCGCGAGTATAACGTGCCCAAGTACACCGGAGCCAAGCCGACCCGCCTTCCCTGCGCCATCCGAATGGCCAAGGGAAACACCCTCGGGGAAATGCCATCCTCAGGTGTCCCCTCAAACACAAACCTGCAAACAACGACCGGCAACATATGTCAATTTGACGTTTTACAGGGCAAGCAGGACATACGATATATTCACGAATAATCACACGACAGTACAAAATTTACCTCGATAAGAACATCGCCAAAAACGCCACCAACTCGTACCGATCGCTGCCATGATACGGACCCATCACGAACTGGGCAGCATTGCCCAACTTCTGGCCTGTCCTCGCCTGCGGCGTGCCGTAGAACTGGCGCAGCCACCCACCGTACGTCCCCTTCCGGTGCCTCTTCGTCTCCGCCAAAATGTCCAGTAGCTGCGTCTGCAACAACCGCTCCTCCCCGCTCAGCCGGGTCACCCGTGCATCCACCTCCCCGTGTATCGGCAGCCCTGTCAGCATCAACACATCGAGTAACGTCGGCCCGATCTCCCCGAACTCGGTCACGAACGTATGCGACTGCGTGCTCCATCTTGCCAGCAATCGGGTCATCCCTGGCGTATCCCTATATAACTCCACCCCCCTCGCCGTAACATTGATCGCCGGTAACAGCCCTAGTGCCTGCAACACCTGCGCCCTCACCGGTGTCTCCAACATATGCTCACACCAAAAGTCCCACCCTACCGGCATCGCACTATGGCCCTTGAACATCACCGGCGACCAAGGTATGTCCTCTCTCCCAATCAACAATGCCGGTACATACCTCGGCGACATCACAGGCGCCTCCGCCGGGCTCGGCGCGCGAAGGTAGGGTGACGACAGCCGAGGCTCCTCTCCCATCGACGGACCACCCCACGGTGTCCTGAACGCTCCGTCTGCCACACGAATGGCCAACTCCCTCCACAGCTCACGGTCCGGTACACACGGTACTACTCCCCTCACCCCCAGCAATGTGTTTGTTTTATCTGGCTCCGGATCGTAGGACCTCCTACCGCCATCATCAAAGGTCAATGGCACTGCCGCCTCGACACCCACTGACGGTATGGCCTCATCGACTGGCGGCGCCGGCACAGGTACAGTCATCATATCCCGCGGCGGTCGCGATGTACCCGCCGCGGCCCCTCGCGGCTTCGCCCACATCTTCTGCCGAACTTTTTTCGCTGCTGGCGTCGCTCCGGGCTGTGAGGATGGGACTTGGGCCTGTCGGACAACCTGCGTGACCGACCCCCCGTGACTGGCCGACCCCCCATGTGCGGCCGACCCCTCTCGTGCGGCCGACCCCCCGTGGCTGGCCGACACCCCATGCGCGGCCGACCCCTCTCGCTGGGCCGACCCCCCTTGCCCGGCCGATCCCCCTCGCTGGGCCGACCCACCCCGTCCGGCCGATCCCCCTCGCTCGGCCGACCCCTCTCGTGCGGCCGACCCCCCGTGGCTGGCCGACCCCCCATGCGCGGCCGACCCCTCTCGCTGGGCCGACCCCCCCTGTCCGGCCGACGCCCCTCGCTGGGCCGACCCCCCTCGTGCGGCCGAGCCCCCGTGGCTGGCCGACCCCCCTCCCCTCGCAGAGCCACCAACTGGCCGACCCCCTGGCCCCGACGACCCCTCGCCCAATTCTACCTCTTCTCTCACCATCCCTTTTTCTCTCTTTCTTTCTTCTCTCTCTCTCTCTGACTTGCGTAGGCACAAATGGCGGTGCCTCCGCCCTGCCCCCCTCCGCTCCTTATATAGGGGTGGGCAATTTTCTTTTCTTTTTCTTTTTATTTTTCTCTTTCTTTCTTTCTTTTTCTATTCTTTCTTTCTTTCTTTTCTTTTTCTTTCTTTTTTCCTTTACTTTACGCTCCCGTCCGCCGGCGCCTCGCCACAGTTTGTCGACCACGCGCCGTCACCGCTATGACCGCAGTGCGCGCCCGCGCGCCACCTCCACGACCTTCGTCGCACGCATTCACATGACAGCTCCGCGACAGGCCCCGTCGCCCGCGTGCCATCTCCTTGAACCGCGTCGCTTGTGCCAACTCATCGCGCTCTTTACAACGCGCGCTCAACGCCAATGGTCACTTGATGCACTACCGCGACGTTCGTCGCCGCGCCCGTGCGCCATTCTCATCATGCGTGCCCTCGGCACCAACTGTAGCTCCGCGACGTTCGTCGCCGCGCCCGTGCGCCATCTTCATGATACGTGCCCCCGGCACCAAGTATAGCTCCGCGACGTTCGTCGCCGCGCCCGTGCGCCATTCTCATTATGCGTGCCCTCGGCACCAACTATAGCTCCGCGACGTTCGTCGCCGCGCCCGTGCGCCATTCTTATCATGCGTGCCCTCGGCACCAACTGTAGCTCCGCGACGTTCGTCGCCGCGCCCGTGCGCCATCTTCATGATACGTGCCCCCGGCACCAAGTATAGCTCCGCGACGTTCGTCGCCGCGCCCGTGCGCTATTCTCATCATGCGTGCCCCCGGCACCAACTGTAGCTCCGCGACGTTCGTCGCCGCGCCCGTGCGCCATCTTCATGATACGTGCCCCCGGCACCAAGTATAGCTCCGCGCCGTTCGTCGCCGCGCCCGTGCGCCATTCTCATCATGCGTGCCCCCGGCACCAAGTATTGCTTCGCGACGTTCGTCGCCCCACCACTTTCATGACATGTGCTCCGGCACCATGTATTGTCCCCGCGACAATCGTCGCCATGTCCATGCACCACGACCATGTTACAAGCCTCCGGGCATAACACCCGTTCACCACACCATGCGCCCCCGCCATGGGCATGGAAGACCTCGACCCACTCTCCAGAGTGTGCGGCATTCTGGAGGCTCCGCTCGTAGTGCTCCGGCACGAGGACCCCTCCCTGCGACGGGCTGTATGCGTCGCGGCTCAATCAAACTGTGGCATGGGCTGAGCGCCATCACGGGCTAGCGCCATCGCCGGCACAATCAAATGCGGGATGGGCTCACAACCTTGGAAGCCATCGCCGGCACAAGCACAACTGCGGGATGGGCTCACAACCTTGAAGCCATCGCCGGCACAATCAATGCGGGATGGGCTCACAACCTTGAAGCCATCGCCGGCACAATCAAATACGGGATGGGCTCACAACCTTGAAGCCATCGCCGGCACAATCAACTACGGGATGGGCTCACAACCTTGAAGCCATCGCCGGCACAATCAACTACGGGATGGGCTCACAACCTTGAAGCCATCGCCGGCACAATCAACTGCGGGATGGGCTCACAACCTTGAAGCCATCGCCGGCACAATCAACTGCGGGATGGCTCACAGCACGGCATTGCCATTGCCGGCTCAATCAAACTACGGGATGGGCTCACAACCTTGAAGCCATCGCCGACTCAATCAAACTACGGGACGGGCCGTATGCCGTCGCCGGCTCAATCAAACTGCTACACGGGCTTAGCGTCATCGCCGGCTCCATCACCAGGGACCCTGGCCCCCGCAGCAAGAGGGGCTGTAACCACATCGTTTATGCATGCGACGCCCGCTCGGGTTGCCCCTCCGCGCCCGCCGCACGCAGGGGGCTTATGTTCATACCCTATTCTGGTCGCACCCCAAGACCCGCCAAGGGACCCACTTTGCACGACACATCACCCAGTCAGCGGTCAACTTTTCAACGCTCGAGGGCCGGTCAAAGCAACGCATGCTCAAGTCACGTGAACCATTCGTGAAGCGACTTCGGCGTGCCTTCCACCCCAGGGGTCGGCCACCCCAAGGGGTCGGCCTCCCTCTAGGGTCGGCCACCCCAAGGGGGTCGGCCACCCTGGGGGTCGGCCACCCCGAGGGGTCGGCCTCCCCCAAGGGTCGGCCACCCTCAAGGGGTCGGCCTCCCCCAAGGGGTCGGCCACCCTCGGGGGTCGGCCCCCCGAGGCCTCGGCCTCCCCCCAGCGTCGGCCTCCCTTGGGGGTCGGCCACCCCAAGGGGTCGGCCACCCTGGGGGTCGCCACCTGCCTTGAATACCGACGCCGTCACCTTTG
>JAVXUP010002328.1:0-141146 GCA_033070095.1 Escallonia herrerae
ACGCTATATGTTTTTGTTTCATGTAGCACCTTTTCTCTTTAGTGTTGATACCACAACCTAATAATCATCTACCAAAAATACAAATTCTCTCAAATAAAGGAATCTCTGTACGTATTTAGGAAATTGTTTGGCTGAATACCTTGACGTAGAATTTTTGCTTCGGACCTTAACCTTGAACTTTTGGATTTAGTCCCTGTGCTCAGCTTTGCTGCTTCACCCTCGCAGAATTGTCAGTCCTCAAGCTCTGCCTTGGTCGCCTCAGTTCCTTCCATTGCTTCATCTCGCATTATCGCACTTGACATCTGACTCTAATTGTATCTTTTGAGGCGCTTCACGTGTCTTGCGATACCATTTTCTTGATATCATGTACCTTTTCTCTACTGTACTGATCGACGCTACAATCTCTTTATCTAATAATAATTGAAATATAGCATATCTCAAATGAGAAAACAATACACATGTACAATTTTCGTTTTAAGTGGCTTTCTTTGTCACAATTTTTTCCAAACACTTTGATGACCGCAACATCACAACATTTTCAGAAGGCTGTTTCATTCAAGTGGCTTATTCTTGTGGGGACCTGAAGTAGCATTTTAGGGAGGAGACGTTAATGACTTGGAATTGAGAATTGGTTGGATTGAAGCGGGTTAAGTTTCAAGGCTTTTGACCACAGCATGACAATGGAATCATGAAAATGCAACAATTTGTCTTTTGTCCAAAGAATCAAAGTTTTGTTGATTGATGGCAAGAAGTAACATCAGACATGCACATCATTTGCTGCTGCTTTTGCTTTTGCAGCTGCTTACTTTCTGGTTTTCAAAGGCTCCCACTAGTATATATTTATTCTCAATGGACACTCCCACTACATTTCTTCACCACCCCTTTTCATTTTTCTTGGTTTAAACTTCTAATAACTTATTGCTTCCAGTTTTTGGATAAGGGAACGTCTATTTAACAAACTGTCGGTACTTTTTTTTGATACTTTTTATCAATAAAACATATACGTTTTGTCCTTAATGCACCTTTTAATGTCGATAGACTTGGCTAACTCACAGCTAGAAAAAAACATGAAGCTAACTTCCAAATAAAGGGATCGGAAGAGCCGCGTTCAGCTTGCGAAATAGGTGGAGCTACAACTAGTAAGCCTGTATTTGGATTTTGGATGTCCTAAATGGAGGCATTATGGGTTCAAACATATGTAATGGCATCATTTATATGTTTCTTGAAGCTGGGAATGATGAGACGTGTTCCGACCTGATGGCCTTGAGTGGCCAGAAACATAAAACACACCTGAACGAGACGTTATGCTTTGCAATAAAGCTATTCCTTCCTTGCAGAAATGGTGTTTAGGCCAGGAATCCAATTTTAGGTAGATCAACTGATTAATAAGTGAGCCATAATGCCGTCGTTCCGTGCAAATTAGGATTCGATTATGTGACAAACACAATGTTTAAGAGAGCATCAAGGCCTTATCGTGATGTTAATTCTTGAACCAGCCGATTTTACTTGGATAATAATCGCCTTCAATATCGACAGATTACCCTGCATGGGACAAACGTGTATATTATGCTCCTCTTTTGTTTATCGGTAAACCGTCTAGAACTTGTAGATTGTGTATACTTTTGTGATTCTACGCCGACCATGATTTTTTTTGCTTTGATTGTAATTTGTAGTCTGAAAGTCAATTCTTGTTCTAAATCAGGAAAGAATACTGAATTAGCTTACACTGGGCAACATAATAATTAGCCGAGATAAATTGTACTTAGTTAATACTTAATAACTAGCAAGATATCGAACTTATCCCTTCTTCTTATAAAGAATAGGCTTCGCTAACTCTTGACTCCTAGTGTAAAGTTAGCAAAACTCGTTTGCCTCCCAACAACCATCCAAAACTATTGTTAGTATTTCTTTGAAAAGATTGTATCTGACTAAGTCATCAAACAAACTTTATTAAACCCTTACACAAAGCACATCCCCAAGAAAGCTTATCATCATCCGGTAAAGACTTTTGATGTACAATATTTTTGTTTTGATAATTTATAAAAAAAAATTGTCACTGAAAATATTTACTGCCTCTGTTAACAATCTTTTATAGTTACTAAATATACTTTGCAACATATCTTATTACCGTAAATATGCTCCACAACAGATAATCTGAGTCCATTTATTGTACTTTTGGTAGGAATTATACGTTGTCTGTTATTATTATTATTTGATTGTTCAGTCTTTTTGCACAACTATTTAATATAGGCTTTCGAGGCGGAATTTGTGGCTTTGATTTAAACACATCATTGGAGTATGTGGGTGTTCGTTCTTCCTCGAATACTAGTTTAGTAGATCCTCAAATGGTTCACTGCCACTAGTTTACGTACCCTTCTGGTCAACACATGGTCCCTGTGTCCAGGGGTGTTTTAGTAACTTGTTAATGACAGGGATCCATAATTTCACTAATTTAAGCTTCATTTTGGTCACCAAAAAAGTACCAGTATTACTATACTTCCTCCGTTTCTATTTAATTAATTATTTAGGATATGACTTATATTTTATGAGTTTTCTATTTTACCCAAGAGAGAAAGAGAAGAGGAAAGAAAGTGGACCAGGAGAGAGAAAAATTGTTTATGAAAAATTATGTGGGGAGGAAAAAATGGAATAACAAAAGTGTAATCTAAATGAAAAAATACCTATAAATTTTTTTTTAATTGAAAAAGTGATCAATTTTTTAGGACAATCCAAAGAGTAATATAAATATGATCAATTTCTTTGATGCGGAGGGAGTCTTTCATCTGTGTTTGTTGGTGACACTTGAAATGTAGTGTTGAAAATAAGTGCCCCCCCCCCCCCCCCCCTCACGTATGCAATATATTGGCTGCCATTTTACCTCTTTCACTCAAAAATTCTGCACTAAACCCTTTCTGAGATAACAAAAATGACGTCAATATCCCTTTCTTGTCGAATCTTAGCACCGCCGACTCCATCACTCGCATGTCCTCATCATCACCACAAGCTGTCTGGTTGTCCTCCGATCAACCAGAAATAAAGGTGGCAGCTGCAGTGGTGGTTAAAGGAAGCACGCATATAATTTAGTGGAGATGGCGGCAGCAGTGGTGATTGAAGAAAAGTGTTGTTCAGATTTTTGAGGGAAACTTTCCGATTTGTGGTTGTAGCAAAAACTGGTGATGGTCGCTCTAGCTCACACTCAACTTTACTTCCTTAATACTTTCACGTAACATTTTCTAAGTCTTTTGGTGACACATTCTTTTATTTTAGAGACAAAACAGATATGCAAGTGATTAAAAGTGAAATGTAATTATCAATCTTTGATTAAGTTAATGAACTGCTAGTTCATTTTATCTAGTCAAGCCCAAGAGTCCATATGGAGGGGACAACCATTTATACAAAGCAAAACTACTACTACTATATGTATTAAAGTAGAAAACAAAGAAAATATAAAGTTATAAATTGAGTTATTTTACCTACTAATAGAACAATCTAGTGATTACTGATCTAGTTTGGTAGTACTTGTAAAATATTTAATCAGTCAGTGTCCAATTAATAAATCCAACATAACGCAGCCATCAATAAGATGCATAAAATGCCGCAACCATGGTAGGAGTCGGGGTCAGAGCGAGAGCATGTGCGATATACGGGAACAAAGTTCCAGTATTCAGACTTAATCTTTTCGTTATCCTTAGAACTTTTCTTTGCGGTCTCTCTATGTAAAGAGACGAGGAAAAAACCCGTGTTCAGGCGCTCTCACAAGGACACGAAATCAGGAAGTAAATACCCTTTTAAAAATTGCGACTTAGAAATGGACATTTCATGAGGAGCTATTGCTTTCACACCAGAGATTGTTACAGATTAGTGCAAGTAACAATTTAATTAGCACTAATTGTGTTTACTTTGACATTTTTATCGTCTACGATGCTTCCCAAATTCAAGCATCCCTGTGGAAAAGCCAAAAGTAATTAGTGATCCTAATCATCCTGTTGACTATAAGCTAGGGTACCTACACGTTTTAAGAGTTAACAAATCGACACGTTACCTTAATTAAACAAGTTCAAGTTGATTCGCATGTAGATTCCTGACCTTTATGTTGTACTTATTATAATGAAGGACAATCACTTGTCCGAGTTTTTGGGATATTCACCTAGTTTTGAAGCATGAACATCATCTTACATTTGCTTTTGTCCTTACATTTGCGTTTTACGTAAGGTTTGTGCTAGCTTTGTATTAAGTTTAATGACACGTGACTAAGTTGATTGCTTCTGAAACAGTGAAGTGTAAATACGGATCGTGATAACACATTTCTTGTGGGTGTCGGTTAGTTTAACCGGTAATAAAATGTTGTTTAACAGAGGGAGATCGAAGACTTTTACACTTTGCTAGGGTGGTTTTGGCAACGGCTATCTCATTATTGAAAGCTAAAAAATATCACTCGTCTATTGGTTTATGCCAGCACAAGTAAAAGTGAAAATAAAAGAGTTTCGTTCGGTTTTGAACATAGTCCTTCAACTACCATATTGTTTTCTTCGGCTGCCTCATAATCTCATCCACATAATAATATGGCTAGTACGAGCAGCTAAAATTTATTTATTTATTTTTTGTTTCTACATCTTGAGTAGCCTTTTCCGATTCTTTTTGTTTTTGGGGGCATTAGTATTTTATTCAGCCAATTCTAAAGTTTTTAAAAACCATCTTTTTGTTCAGCGGTTCAATGGCATCACAAACCAACTTTTGAGTCCATACTAAGCCCACCTTTCGGAGCGGGTCAAAAGCTAGACATAATTCAGAATTTTACCAGTTGAGCCGCCTCTTGGGGTTATTTTTCAAAACTTTCTTAATGCTCAATTGAGATTACATGCATTTTTAAGCAGTATTGTCGTTTATTTCTCTCGAATTCTTTTCGGTGTTTCTTGAATAAAAGAAATAGGATTTGGATCTTCTAAATTTGCAACAAAATAATTTTGAATTTCCACTCCCAGCCAAACCCAGATTCTCCACGGAGGATTCATCCCCTTCAGCAACGAATTCACTTCTTAAGACAAATTACAATCTTTAGCAACAAAATTTACGTTTCACATTCATCCAATGAAGGTTCCCCACCTCAATCCATGCAAGGGGTCACAAGTCTAGACCAATGCCAAATCCAATAACATCTGTCACCAAATATGCCCTCTAACGCCAGCTGTTCATGTTGGTTCTGTTCAAGTCCAGACAAAAAACTCCAGAAAATGGAATACTGGTACAAGCCAATAACTCACAATGTGCATTAACATATCATAAGCTGCAGCATAAATTATGTATATGTACACCCTAATAATGAATGATAAGACCCATAAATGTAATGGCAATTTGAAGAACAAAAGTTATTGGGGAGCTATATCAGAGACCATTAATGGTGTTCTTCAACTTTCTGAATCTTCATTTTTGTTACAATGAATGATAGTTTTCGAAGAGACTATATGAATTAATAACGGCTACAATCGGTAAATCCACAGGCGAAACAGTTTCTTTTCCTTTCACTTTCCTTGGCTTTCAGAGCAATGGAAATGGAAGTTCCCGTCACGTTTCAAGGAACCCGGTCATCCGGAGGATTGAATTCCGCACTTCACTCAAGTCCCTCCCTTTCAAAGTCCTCCCATTTCCCGTGCAGACGGAAAACGCCATTTTCCCAGATATCCGCCGGCCGAGGATCACGTGCGGCGGCACTCTCTCGTCCTCCTCCTCGTCGAAAAAATCCGAGTGATCCCCGTACTGGAACCAGGAACTCTCGGACCCTTTTTCCGGTATGCTAACCGGAACGGAGTTCTTCTTCTTCTTGTTCTTCTTCCTCTTCGGCTTGTTGCTGTTACCACCCCCCAAAAACTCCCGGGAATTCGGATTCCCTTGGAAGTTACACGTCTCACGATGGTTCTCTTGACCAATTTCAGAGAAAATAACCTCGGATTCCTGGAACTCTTCCGCCATAGAACAGAAAAGCGCTTATCAAAAAACAAACTATCCAGTTCGCCGAACGGGAACGAGAGCGAAAGCAGGAGTTAAGATTTGCGAGAATGGGAATAGAAATTCAGGAATTGGGAAAGGGGAGGAGAGTGGGGGAGGGAATTTATAGGAATTTGTGGGGTTGAATGATTGGGGTTTGGGGGTGAATCGTAGTGAGTACACTAAGGGTGTGTCGTGAGATGGCGTCACACACAGTAGAGTGCGGCCCCGGGTTTCTCTGTCTTAAGCCAGCTTCCTTTCGGCCTAATACTGTAGAAAACTAGTAAACAAATAGGGAGGGTCTCTCTGTTTCTTGAGGGGCACGGCTTTGTCTCTGTGAGCTTGATTGTGTCTGCAATTGACTTTAACTACATGTATATATGTGCTGTACGGGTGGCCTTGGCCAGTTTTTGCCTCGAGCTTTGGTCGAAATTGTCTTCACTTTGTGTGTGTGTGTTCGTACTCAAGACCAGAACGTACTACGGGTGCATTAAACGGGGTAATGTTGCATTAGAGGTGTTCAATGCACCAAAGTAATAAGTGTAGAAGATGCAAAACATTGTTGTTTTGGGTACCGTGTATGTCTTACTTAATGTGTCAAAAACATAGAGAGTGTTGGGATGAGGTACTATTAATGCGCTTGGGACAATCTATCTATAAATCTTAGACATTTGACACTTCTTTAAGGGTAATTCAACATGTAAAGATATTAGAGTATATATATATTCGAATTTTCTTAGGACCAGATCACAAGAAATTTATTATTACCTTGCAAATTTTTTTAAAAATATATGTTATTAGGTTATCATCTGCTGTAAAAGTCTAAACTGTTAGATATTGAATCTAACAATATACATCATGTTTTGACGTCCTTTTTTACGTGCAAGCCTCCGATGCAAATCGCACTATAGTAAGAAGGGGTGGTCCAACTCTGATACCTTATTATGTTACCACGCTCTAAAATCTCTAGTTATAAGAGATTAAGCTCAACATTATGTATCATGTTACGTGAATGATTTGCCTTTAACCTAACGAGGTAGACTTATTACGGTATAACCAGGCCGCCTACGATACCCCCCCTCCGTGCTGAGTCACGAAATAATCAATAAACACTACTTCTTTAATTTTTCCTGTACAATTACTTTTCATTCAACTTAGTTATCAAGATGTGGTCATCATATCTGGCATGTATTGTAAATTTGTAGGTAGTTGTCAAGATGTGGTCATTATATCCGGCATGTCTTAGGAATTTGATTGAAAACAGGACACATTTTTTAAACTGATCCTAAAATCTTTGATTAGTGATGAGCATAATGATATGTCTTTTCAAACACAAAATTTTGCAAGTCAAAGTTTTGGCCATCAGCTTGTTAGAAGTTTACTTAAAATCCCTTTTAACCTTTTGGGAGCTAACCAAAAAAATTGAAACTAAAATTGGTGTAAATAATTTTTACATATATTAGCGGCTCTAATGAGTAAAACTTGGAAAAAGGCAAAATTTCTTAATAAATAAAATTTGAAAATACCGTACGACCCTCCCTTCGTATCATAAGTAAACTGTTAAAACTGGAATAAAGAAACCACGGTGATAGTACCACAAAGAAAAGGACGGCACAATATGTGTCCATTGCTTCTCTGTTGTTCTGAAAATATTGAATGTTTCATAAATTTAGTATGAGCACATCAATGAGGACCATGGCTTGAAATGTGACTGTTGATAAGTGTCGACGTTAATGAATATTAGCAGAGAAGTTAATTTTTTGCATGTACTTGGTAGGTAGGATGAGAAAATGAGATCGCCTAGGTTAAATGTAATGGTTTCAAACGTGAGACAGTGTCACAAGACAATAAAATATAAATATACACTCAATAAACAAATTCTATGGAACTGACAGCCGCACTTTATTTCTTCTTTTCAGTCATGTCATTAAAAAATTTAACAGCACTACGAAAGGATTTTTTAGAAACCAAAAGTAAAAGTGGAATTAACAAAAACGGAGAAATAATTAAGATTATCATCCCCACCCCATCACGGAGAAATACAAAAAAGGATTGATGCATTTATAGCCTTTTTGGTTCAGCGACAAGGTGGTGATGCGTGCTAGTTTCTTTTATTCTCAGTATTTTCTTCTTGTAAGAAGTTTATGAATGTAAAATTTGAGCAATACATGCATGAATGTCTTGCAGGAAAGATCAATTCTCAGATGAATGTAACTGTTAAAAATCAACCAAGTGAGTCAGTTGATGAGATCAATACGCTAGAAAATATTAATTTTAGGCCAAGCCAGAGTTTAGAATTGACATGGTAAGACCATTTTAGCTACCATTAGTGTCTTATAAGAAGTATAGACTTGGACATATATATATATATATATATATATATATGCACTGCCACTGAAGAGATTCACAATATGAACATCAGCAAAAGTTTTAGTTTAACCTTTGAGGAGAATAAAATCAGTAATTCAGTAGGTACATAGGTGAAAGAGGGAGTTTTCTCCTTATATTCACGGTTTTTTTTTTCCTTTAGTTGATCTATAACATTAGGGATCCGTTGTAACAACTTTAGTGACAATCTTTTGTCACTACAATTGCTTCGTCACTGTTATGAAGATTTACAGCGACACTTTTTTATCGCTAAAATATATTTAGCGAAATGTTTTTACCACAGCAGAGGAGAAGAATAAAAATACTTTTCCGTTCAAATTCTAGGGGCTAAAACTGTTACCATCTTCTAGTTAAGCTTATCTTTTCTACTATGCAGCTATGCGGCCCATTATGACTACATCTTGTGCAAGAATTCATGCAAAGTCTCGAGAAAGTAGGCTTTTTATTTATTTAAATATAATGTTTAGTCGCTCTCCATTCTCAAAGTCAATAGCGTTTGTCCATTCAATCGCTCCACCGTTCATTTTCAAAGTGTATGACACGCTCCATACTTTATAACCATACCAGAACAGATATTTGTGGCAAACCATCTCCGTCCATTGAATATAAACAGGTGGAACTTATAGCCAGAAAAGTATGTTTCATTTGTCAAACAAATTTACGTACAAGCAAGTGGTACGGTGCCGTTTCATCGCCTTGTATGTGTTGTGAATAGCATTTCTTCAATAAAATAGAAAAAAAAGGGGAGAATACAAGTAAGTAAAAATAAGGTAGCCTTTCACAATTTTTTTTAAGTTTTATAAACCGGAAGAAAAAAATTTTGTTTGACAGACAGTTTTTCGTTTTTTCCCTTCAGTTTTTCAAACAGGGCTATTCTTGAAAACTTAGGGGCCGTTTGACGGAGTTTTTTTTTGCTATTTTTTTTTCAGTTTTAAAAATTAGGAAAAAATGGGATGTTTGGTAACTCTCTTTTTTTTTTCAATTTAAAAACCCACTTTTAAAATTGTAATGTAAAAAAAAAAAAAGAGGAAAAAGCTCTTTTTTTTTTCACTTAAAATTTTTTTTTGAGACCTCCACCACAACGCACCCACCGCCGGCAGCCACCACCCACCGCTGCCCGGCAGCCACCGACTAGAGATGTCAAACGGGCCGGGCGGCCCGCGGCCCGGCCCGACCCAGCCCGAAAAAAGCCCGGGCCGGCCCGGCCCGGTTCCCCGGCCCGGTTCCGGCCCCACCCCACCTGTTTGAATTTTTTGTTTTTCCCCCCCTTTTCCTCCAACGGATATATTCCCCTAAAATTCCACTTTAACCCCCCAACAACAATATAACGGCTAGTTTGGGGGGTATTTTAGTCTAACTGAAATTTTCCAATTCCTTTAAAGGTTTTTACACTCTTACCCTCTCCAACAACTATAAACGGATAGTTTTTAGGAGTATTTTGGTCTTTTGTGAAGTTTCTAAAATCTATAAATTCACACCATTTCTCTCTAATTTTTCACACCAATCTTCTTACTCTCTCTTATCTAAACATTCTATATTTCTACAAGCTTGCTACTATTTCCCTCTCCAATTACTACTCTTGCTAATTACTACTAGTATTTACTAATTACTACTCTTACTAAATTTTAATTACTAACTACTACTCTTATTAATTTGTTACTCTCTAATTCTTTTGTCTAGTAATTAGTAATTAGTGAATTTTTATTTATTAATTACTATTACTAAATGCTTTTTAATTACTAACTCTCTCCACATTAGATCAGAATTATCCTCAGTGATTAATATTTGTTACTCGTTCATTCTTTTAATTGTTATTTCTTATTACTACTCTTATACTTGTGTATTTAGTTACTCTTACGAATTTTGATTTCCAATCTAGTAAAAAAGTTTAGCGTGAAATATGGCTGAATTATTGAAGAAACTGAGGCGTGGATCATCATCACGAAAAACATCATCATCATCGCAAGCACAAGCGCCAGCGCCACGGCCATCACAAACACCAATCCAAGCACCAACACAACCATTCGTTCCTGGACGAATGAGTACAGGCTGTATGATAGATACCCAAGCCAATTGGGAGTTCAATCAAAACATTCCAGATTTTGAATACACGCCTGATGAAGACCCCCCGCATTATAGTCAAGGACGCAGCTCGGTTGGCGAAGCTACTACTCCGTGGCATAATCTCAACCCTATGCCTGGTCATGATGAAGAAGGGCCGAGCAATGCCTCCGGTAATGAGCCAGAAGTCCAAAAGGGGAAAAAAAAAAGCCGAGTGTTGGAATCATTTCGATGTAGTTACGGTGGACGGCATCCGAAAAGCTCGATGTAAGTACTGCGCTAAATTATTTTCGTCTGGTAGTGGTAATGGACATCTTAACAGGCATTACCCTCTGTGTGCACCTCGACAAGGCCACGTCGAACCTACCCAAACGCAGTTATCTTTTGACGGTAAGTTATTTGTTTATAATCAGCGAGAGCAAAGAGACGGTCTCGCTGAATTTGTTATTCATGATGAACAAGCCTTTTCTTTTGCCGATAATCCTAAGCACTCTAGATATATGAACACATACGTTCAACCTTTGTACAAAAAGGTTCATAGAAACACAACTAGATCCGATGCACTCCGACAGTACAATGCTGCTAAAGCACGCCTTATCGATTATTTCGATAAATTTGACGGTAAAGTTAGTCTTACTTCTGATATTTGGCAATCTCCATTTACTTTTGTTAGTTATTCTTGTGTGACCGCTCATTGGATTGATGCAGATTGGGTTATGCACAAGAGAATCATCGCTTTCGAGCTCTTTCCTTTTCCGCATGATGGAATGAACATTGCTACTCTTATATTAAAAGCATGTACCACATTTAAATTAAAGGATAAGATTATGAGTATTAGTTTTGATAATGCTTCTAACAATACAGCTGTTGTTGATGCTTTAAAGGAGAGCCTCAAACCTGTACTTTCTGGTCAATTATTTCATGTTCGTTGTGTTTGTCATATAATTAATTTAATTGTTCAAGATGGTTTAGCTGCTGCAGGAGATATTCTTGTCAAAATGAGGGGTATGACAGCGTATGTTAATAGCTCGAGTCCGAGAACACAACAATTTAAAACGTTGTGTGTTGAATATAATATGCCTCGCAGGAGAGCAGTTACAGATGTGGTCCACAGGTGGAACTCTACATACCATATGCTTTTACACATTCTGGCATACCGAGAAGTCTATACGCATTTTCTACTAACCCAGTTCCCAGCCGGCTTGCCAACTCAAGAGGAATGGCAGATGGCCACATACCTAGCTGAATTTTTGGAGGTATTCTACACGTCTACCAATTTATTGTCTGGTACGTACTATCCCACCTCTCCTCTCGCTGTAATAGAAATTCTCAAGATGGCTACAATGTTAACAAAATGGAGATATATAGGACCCTTTAGGGAAATAGTAAAAGTGATGGATGAAAAGTTTAATAAATATTGGAGTAGACTGCCTGTTATTTTTGCTGTGGCTACTTGTTTAGATCCTAGGTTAAAGTTGCATGGCGTGAACGCCTCGATACAAGAGATATCGAAATTAATGTGCTACACAGCAGAGGAGACAACCGCACTCACAGCAAAAGTGAGCAAGAGGTTTGAGGAATTGTTCAACCTCTATCGTAATTCTGCTGACGTGCGCGGGCGAGCTACATCATCCACTGTTGAGAGGTATTATGCGCCATACCTTAAGGGCTTTGAACATCTAGTAGCAAGACAACTACCAGGTGAAGGTACTTCTAATTCGGCAGGTTCGTCTACTTTTTTCTCTTTTAATGAGATTGGTGTATATGCAAATACTGATCATTATTCTGATTTATCAATGCAAGAACAGGTTAATTTTTGGAAACAAAATCAAAACATGTATAAAACTTTATCCCAAATTGCACGGGATGTACTGCCAGTGCAAGCCTCCACGGTTGCTTCAGAGTCGGCATTTTCAGCCAGCGGGAGGATTTTGGATGACAGGAGGAGTCGTCTTAACCCCGAGTCGCTCGAGCTATGTGTATGTTGGAAGGATTATCTTGATGCGAAATACCGCGAGCAAGATAAACCGATTGATGATAGGAAGAGCAGTGACTCGGATATTGAAGTACTTCCGGATGATTAGGTAATTTCTTTTTATTTTCCTTCTCTTAAGTTTTAAGAATAAATTTTTTCACAAAATATACTTTTTTTCCATATATATAAAATAAATTTTTACAAGCAAGATATATATTTTTCGTATATATAAAAAAATAGGTAACTTCGCCTGTTTGTTTACAAGCAGCCGGTCCCAAGCCCGGATAAAAGGAGGAGGGCCTATGAACACATTTATTTTTCTATACTTGTTACTAAAGATCGTCTCGGGAATTAACATGTATCAATCCCGGGTTTTCGGCCAATTAGTTTGAAGTAAAATATCAAATAGTAGAAACAATCTCTCTTAAATAGTAATAATTGTTATGTGTTCAGATTTTATTAATAAAGATCACCAAGAAGAGTAAGAAAAGATTTAACATATAGCAAAAAATAAAATGAGAGACAAATAAATATATCTATACATACATACATATATATGAATATTACATATAATGAAATAAAATGATAAAAATTAGATTTGTCAAAATTTGAAAATTGGACATGCCTAAGATGAAATTTAAAATTGAATAACAAGAAAATTTAAAAAAAAGGGCCCGGGCCGGCCCAAGCCCGGCCCTAGAAATTGGGCCTTGGGCCTGGGCCTGGACCGGGCCTAGGATTTCTCCTCAGCCGGCCCGGCCCGGATGGCTGCGGCCCTGGCACGGCCCCTGCCCGATTTCGCTTAAAGCCCGCTGGACCCGGGCCGGGCGGCCCAAGCCCGGCCCGTTTGACATCTCTACCACCGACAACCACCTCCGACCGTCGGCAGCCACCACCGCTGGCCGGAGGCCACCTCTGGCCACCACCGCCGCCAGACAGCAACCACCTATAGCCACCTCCGGCAGCCACCACCACAGCCACCTTCGACCGCCGGCAGCCACCACCGGGCAGCGGTGGGCGATGGCCACCACCGCTGGCCGGAGGCCACTCCGGCCACCACCGCCGGCAGCCACCTCCTGCAACCACCGTCCATCGCCGCCAGACAGCAACCACCGATAGCCACCTTCGGCCGCCAGCAACCACCACTGGGCGGCCACCTCCGGCCACCACCGCCGCCGGCCACCACTACGCCACACCACTGCCACCTCAAACCACCACAAAAAAAAAGTCAAAATAAAAAGGGTTACCAAACACCCAAAAAAAAAAGAGTTATCAAACACCCACTTGTTTTTGTAAAAAAAAAAATTTAAGCTGCTCTTTAAAAACTGCTCTTTAAAAATTGACCACTGAAAAAAAAAGCTGTGTCAAACAGACCCTTAGTTTTGAGTTTCCACCTTTTGTTTTCGTTTTGAGATCTAACCTTCAAACTTTGTTAGAGGCAAAAAAATGAGTATCATTTCAAGAAAATTCCCTCACACAGAGCAGCAGCACCACCACCAGACACTTCCAAATCTGTCCCGTTGTCACCCTATCGCTGTCGTGACCCACGAATATGCCCCTATCACTGTAGTCACCTTATTGCCGTCGACAACCACCGCACTACCACCCACCAGTGGTGGAGCCGGAATATGTTTTAAGGTGAGCACCAAAATTTCAATCTAAAATTAACAATTCCACTAGCAGTAATCGTCAAATTCTACTAATTTCTACTTGCATATTCACTATAAGAAATAAGACTTTTAGCGACGGTCTTTTCGGTCGCTAAAAGTCTGTTGCAAAAAAGGCCGTTGCTAAAAGATTAGCGACAGAATTTTATGATCCGTCGGGAAAAATTGTACTTTTACTGACGGATTTAATTACTTTTAGCGATGAAAAATTCCGTCGCTAAAGATATTTTGATATTTTTCATAAATTTTGTATTTTCGTAAAAATATAAAAAAAGTTTTAGAGACGAAATCTGTCACTCAAAGTCAGTCGCAAAAGGCTACTAACAACGGATTTTCGTCGCTAAAATTCCATCACTTATATGTTAGGAAGATTTTTAGCGACCGATTATCCATCGCTAAAAATCTTCTTCAATCTGTTTGCATGACTTTTAACAGCGATTCTGTCGCTAAAGTTCATCGATAAAAGTAAAAAAAATATTTTTTCTTTTTAATTTTTAGTTATTTTTAAAATCTAATAAAGTAAGGCACATCAAGCAAACTTTGGTCAAATGTAAAAACAAGAAAGCTAACAAGATTTATCGATCAATGACTCAAAGTGTTCCACATTTCAAATGATTACAACAACACTAATTATGAATAGAAACATGCGATACATAAATTATTGCCAAAAGAACACATGAATAATAAGAATACTACTATGGTTGACATCAAATAATTGGCAAATGGGCCATATCAAACTAGTTGAATATAAGTAAGAAACCTATATTACTGCCAAAGTAATGCTTCATAGGTGAGACACTAGAAGATTTTGGCTCCAAAATTCCTTCCATGTAATACTTGGACACTGTCAAGCTGTTCTTCCAGGATAATTCTCTGAGATGGTGTAACAAAACAAATGCAACTTCTTGGGCACTGATCAATTGCAAGTTGAACTAGGTAATCTTTTTCTTGTTCTGATCAAAATGCTTGGTGGGTTACTGAATTTAAAACTCAAAAGTAGGGTGTAAACATTGTAGAAGAAAGATCAAAAAGTGTAGACGAACCTTGAGAAGTTGCATGTGCACTTCCCATCAAAGAAGAAAATGCCAAGGCGTGTGGTGCTCGATTTACGCATGAATATGGACACATAGTACAGAGTAGTTACTAAAAGTTATCTACATTATTACAAAAATTTTCATAATTAAAGATGTTCAAAGTACACACTCAAATAATAATAGAGTTTTAGACAAAGAAACCAAGATTTCCAGGCATAAAAAACAGTGTTAGAATTCCAAACACCAATACATAACGTGGTAAACTATGCTCTCAAAATCTGATGACCATCCTCCTGGCTCAGCAACAGAAGCCAGCAAGCAGACGAAGGTACATCAAATTATCACAATGTGCATCAAGCTCTCTTGGAAGGGCGAAAGGAGGTTCATGCAGGCCAAATGAAAAAGCTTAAGAGAAAGTATCTTTGCCTTTTCTTATTGTAGATCTCGCTTATATCACTCCCACATGTTGTTACAAATATCATAGATCAGCAACTACAATTACCTTTTGGTGTTGTGCAAAGATGTGTTATTGTTCATGTCATTTAAGAATAGGAAACAATTTTAGACTATTCAAGAAACAAAAAGATAATTTATAGATAGATATCATGGTAAAGAAGCTGCAATAGCAAAAATATAATTTATAATTGACACTTAAGAGCAGGTTTTTGTCACCAAAAGTAACAATTAGGAAATCTACATATAGTTAATTAGCGATCAACTTCCCTTTCATAGTTACTACAGGATGAATTTACATGTAATAGAACACTTAATAAACAATTAGGGTTCTTCTTTTCAGTGTCACAATTAAAGAGATGATCTCATGGAATCACATTATTTGCAAATCAATGAACGTGGAATCACATTATTCAACATTATGACAGAAAAATACAAGCAATTAAATCATCAAAATCACATACAAATAGGTAGTGGAAGCAGCAGTAGCAATCGGAAGGGGCATGGAGGGTTGGTAGTCTCAGCGGCGGCAGTGGACACGGTAGGGGGAGACAGCGACAGCTGTGGATGTGGCAGGGGCGACAGCGGTAGGGGCGGCAACGGTACAATGGATGCGCTGTTTGGGCCGTGTGGGAGTTAGGTGGCAGTGGCGTCGAAGTGGGGCAGCGGGGTGGGGATGGCATCGGAGGTGGGCGGCGAAGGTAGGTGATGGAGGTGAGTGTGGGTGAGAGAAAGACAGATCTACAGAGAAAGAGAGGAGATGGGAAAAGGAGAGCGGCGGGGAGAATAAGATAAAAAGTAGGGTTTCTATCTTTAATGTTGAATTTCGGGCAAAAGAAAATATTTTCAAAAATGAGAAATTTTCAAAAATATCATTTAGCGATGGATGTTTCGTTGGTAATAATCCGTCACTAAAAGTCTATCGCAAAAAACCTTTAGCGACGGAATTTTCCGTCGGTAAAGGTTTTTTGCGACGGACTTTTAGTGACGGACAATCCGTTGGTAAAGGCCACTTTTAGCAACGGAATTAAATCCGTCGCTAAAAATTATTTTTTTGGTAGTGATTGTAAGTTCCAAAACTCAATTGTCACAATCTAGATTAATACAAAAAAGGAAGAGTTCTTATAAGTAGAAAATTTTAAGAATCAATTACTGGATTCTTTCCTTACTTTCACCGACTGTCGTGACCATTAGTGTCATTGTTGAGAAATTAACTTGTCGACTGCCGTCCGTGAGCACCGTCGCTAGTGAGCCTGTGAATCGCCCCCCACGACCATGCCTAAGCACTTTAGGCCATGACCTTTGGGCTTAGGGTGCTGTGACTCGTGAGCTCGTGATCTGCTGCATGTGGACCGGCCAGTGGAGGCAGTGGCATTGGCTGTTGGGGGCTTGTCGGCGGGAGGTAAGGCTGGTGGGCAATGAGGGAATTGAGGAGGAGACGGTGCTCTCATATCCGCATATGTACCTTTAAGGCTTTGAAAGTATTGAGGCTTTTGAAACCGTAACAATGAGAGTAATTTTTTTTTGGTCAACATTATGCATAGATTAAGTCTTTATTTTTATTTTTTTTAGTTTATTTATATAAGTTTAACATTTTAAATGACTGAAATGATTTTTTTTTTAACCATCTTTGGAACTTTTAGGTACTAGTAGAGTGTATGTGTGTTGCACGTAGGCATCTACATTTATTACGATAAATATAATTATTTAAGTGAAGCAATTTAACATTTGTATCTCATTTTGACAATTATATCATAAACATCGTATGTACAAATTTGACTCCATTAATATCAACTAAGATCAATAGACTACCAATGGTCAATTCCGGAATTATAATCTAAAAATTTCAGCTAACTAACTAATGCCTGAAATCATCACAACTTATTAATATAAAAATATCTAATAGTGCCTATTCAGGTATATATGCCTTGAAAAGATCAATCAATATAAATAATTCTATGTCACAACGTGCTAAATCAAATAGCATAATCAAATATGTGAATAATTTTTGAATTGTCTGAAAGTAATAATCAAGTTATGGCATCTCAATGTTAATTTTTTAATGGCTTGCCCCATAATGCTCCTCACCCTAAATCGATTCTTTTGATACTTTTCATCTTTGATTTCCTTCAGCTTTTTTTTCCCCATCTTAATGAGGAAATTGGCCTTCCCGTGCATAGCACCAACCTTATGAGACTTTTCATGTGGTAACAATCTACCCTCTTCTTCGACTTTATGAGTTTTAATTTGGTTCATTCCCATCACTTGATTTTTGTCAATATCCAGATTTGTATAAAGCATTTTTCTTCTCACGAGACCACACGGGAACCTATAAGAAAATCTTTAACATCATTCTTCAATTCCTTCCCCCTGGATGATGGCAATAACTAAATAACAAAAGTTGTAACTTAAAAGAAGCAATCGACATAATTTCTTAATTCAAGCCATGTTTATATGTCACAGAAGTGATTAAAGGAAAAATCATTTAAGCTATATTTTTCAATCAATTGATCAAAAACAATACATAAGAGGAAAAATTAAAGTAAAAAGTCCCGGAAGGGAAATTCACGTCATCTTGCATTATTCAATATGGATGGATTAGATTCTGCACGAGTTCGAGGGTTTAAAGTCAAACCAACTTGAATCAGATTTGTAGATCCCATGACTCTAATACCACCTAAAATCAAGCTGACATTGGTCATAATTAATCTAACCTTTTATCAATACAAACAACTGTGAAGATAAGAGAAGTATCTATAAATAGAAACTCCGGACAAATATCTTAAATAAAAAGGAAAAAAGTGAAAATGTGTAATATTTATTCGAGAAATGAATTAAGAGCAAACCAAGACCCAAAGTAAACGCTACAACTCGCATGCGTGTACCATACTCCCAGATTATTAAGAATAAACAGAGTCGGAGATATTACAGATCTAACCTAGACTATTGCTTCAACTAAATGGGCCATACATAGTTCATATGCAATATTGTATGCCATTTACCTATTTGTGAATATGAAAAGGTGACGGTACTGTCAAACCTAAATAAAGCACCTTCAATCAATAAACATAGGCGAGTATTCAGAATAATACAACCTTCTAAATTTGATGATGAGGCACAAATATTTTGTGGACACCTACTAAATCAGGATTGGAACGACATTTTAATTATCTCGCCATGTAATGATGAAGATGAATAGTCTTTAGGGAAAACAAACCTTGTTGAAGATGGAAATAAAAAATTGTTAATTATGGAGACAAATAACCATTAAGGGGCAATTAAGTATTGTTTGCATTTATTAAGAAAGGAGTGGTGTAATAATGCTAAAAGGACATTAAACTCGTACATCCAATTTGTAAGGGTATTTGTGTCCAAAAATTAATTTACACTTATTCAGACTTTTATTAGTAGTATAGATTAACATATAAAACGATTACAAATACATCTCCTTTAAGTAATTTTTTTTAAATTTTAAGTGAGCACTTTTACCATTAGGAATAAAATACACCATTTCAAGAGGAAAATTTCTGGAGAAGTAGGTGGGCATGGGCCCATCGGTGCCCCCTGCTCCCTCTGCCACTGCCACCCACAGATCTGCCCCAGCACCGCCACCCTACCATTATCACCACCCATAGATTTGGCCCCCCGTGGTCTACCCATGCCTTCGACAACCACGGGTCTACCACACCACTGCCACGCTCTTGCCACTGCCATCCACAAATTTGTCTCAGCACCGCCACCCTATCGTCATTGCCACCCATGGATCTGGCCCCTTGTCACCAACCCAAGCATTCGACAATGAATCAGACCTCAACCCACTGCCATGGACAATCAATAAGACCTCAAGCAACACCGTCACCTCAACATCGTCGCACAAACCATAGTTTGCCTTACCGCCACCACCCTACCACGTCGCATTTGATTACTGTGGTGGTTGCAAATTCGATGGTGGTGGTGCCACCCAGTGATAATGGTGCTTCGGGGGAGTTCTGGGAATCTGTTAGGGAAAAATGCTTGGTGAAAAAATTAAGTGAAAAAAGTGGTAAAGACAAAACTCAAAAAATAAAAACTGGTTAAGCAAACACCCATCCTTTTTGTAAAAAACAAAAACTAAGCTGCTTTTGATTTTTTTGAAAATTGAAAATTAAAATTGTAAGTGATTTCAAATAGACCATAAGCCGAGCCAAAGTTGGTTGAATCTCATCAAAATAAGGGACTTACGAGTGCCCGCAATATGATAATTTAAGAAAAGATAGTACAACAACTACCACATATCGAAGCTACAACCTAGCTACCTATAATAATACAACAACAACTACTGTAGAAGCTACAACCTTCCTGCATTAATCAAATGTTCTCCGCTAATATCTAGTCCATGCATGCCATTGTAGCCAACGATATTACTTAAGTTATATCTTATCCAAAGAAATCCTATCCAAAGATGCAGTAATTTTCCATTGCATGTCATTTGTTGTAATATTCCGAACTTTAGGAACGAGTTAAAATAATCATTGAAGACCCAAAAAATGAACGAACACTAATTTTGAGCAATGCTCGGGTATTAGTACAATATGGGAGCTTAAAAGAAATTTGGGGCAAAAACGTGACTTTTGAAATTTTGGGGGCATTTTCGTAAATTTTGAAATTTGAGGGACTATTTTGTAATTTTTGAAGATTAAATCTTATGTGTCGATTTTTCAAAAACTTTGGTGTATGACTAATCTGATGTTCTTATAAAATAGGGGATAAAGAGAATAAAATTTTGAGGAAAAAAAAGGAAAGAGAATAAAATTTTGAGGAAAAAAAGAAAAAAGAAAAAAAAGAGGAAACTTTCATTTGGGAAAGCATCCATTTTGGGTAAGATGAACAATAACTGAGAAAGAAGAAAACAGCCATGGAACACAGAGAGAAGAGAGAGCTTCGGGGGGAAGAAGGAAATAAAGAAAGAAAGAAGAGAAGAGAGAAATTCGGGCAAGGGAAGAAAGGAAAGAGGAAAAATGGATTGATAAATACTTCTATGGGTAAAAATTTTACCTATGGTGTTAATTTCAGTGTGTCTTGAAGATTTAGTGTGTGTTCTTCGGGTTTTGGGCATTTGATTCGAATGGTATGTGTTTAATTGTGTGTAATTGATGTAAATAAATTGGGTTAGGTCATGAACAATGGGATTGTAATGAGTTTTATTGGTTTAAGATAAGTTATTGAAAGAATCCATGCGTGATTGTGGGTTGAATAAACCCAGGTATACATATGATTGAATAAGGAAGAAGATATGTGTATGTTCTGAAGGTGTAATAGTGTAACATCCCAAAATTTTTGGAACGTTAACCTGTCAATCCATCGAACCTCAACTGTCAAATTTATTCATTACCACTAAAGGTACCCAATAACATCCATGTCAGAGCACTATAAGCCATCAATTTTCTTAACAGACCATTCCTATCGCAAAACAGTTGTAAAGTACTTAGTTTATTAGATTACATAAGGGTGTTCCCTAGCAAAACTTATATAAAGAAATAATGTAAAAACATAAACTAATTTGAAGTTCAAGCTCGTCCGTCCCGAAATCTTACTGACGGTTATTTCCTGCAGAAGGGAACATAAAAAGGGAGTGAGCTTTCGAGAGCTCAGTAAGGTCGCTCAACATTCAGTATGGATTACAAACGATTTGGTCAGAAGGTTATATCAATGACAATGTAGAAACAACATTCTCAAATTTCTCAATTCAAGATTCAATAAATACACTTTCGATTTCACTGAAGCAATGCAGATGATATTGGACATGAGTATATTGTAAAGCCACACAGGCAGTGCAGGGTAACACTTAGCAAAGCCACACAGGCAGTGCTTAATAACAATATGGTTACATATGCATATGCACACTAGCTAGACCCTCAAGGTACTAGCATTTTCCGAAAATAATAGACCATCCTTATATCACCCCCGATACAGACCATCCCTATAACTCCTCAATACACTATCTCATGCCAATATGCAGAATACAATAAGCGATATTGCAATGAATAACTCGACACTCAAAGAGAAGTAAGTACTGAGCATCGAATGAGATTTTCAATAAACGTGTCAGGCTCAAACAAGGGTTATTAATGACAATCGATACAAGTTCATCACAACTATAATTGAGTCCAAAGAAATGAAGATAGCAATTCAGAATAACATACGAATCAAATAGAGGAGTTAGGTTCGGATGAAAATCCCTTACCTCGATCCAAGTTGTTGAAGCTTAAAAAAATACTCTTGATCAAATCCTCGGAGTTAACCTAGGTCGACACAGTCATTTATCAGAACATTATCTATACCACTTAATTATAAACCTAATAATATAACTATCCACAGCGTACTTATTTCTCTACCCAGAACGATAAAATTCGGAACGGGTTTCACACACGGCCAACCTATCCCATGATTCATTACACTCCCCAAGACCCAGAATTATCCCAAAAATGTTCTAATCGCTCATTTAACATTATTTATAGCTTAATATAGCATATGGGATAAAAATATAATTTTTGAATATTTTTGAATTAAAATAATTTTCTTAAATACACTAAAACCAATAAATTCCCATAATTTCTTCTAGTTGGAAATAAAGGCTCATAATTTTTATAACAGCTTTAGAGGACTTATAAAAATTACTGAAATTGAAATCAGAAATAAAAAGGCATCAAATAGTTTAAAAACATTTTCATTTTGTTAAATTCAATGCGATAGAGAAATGATAGCAAATGGACTCTAAAAATCACCAAATTTACGCTGAGTCTTTATTATACTATAAAAGTGTTACTGTAATTTTTCCTAGAACATTTTTAGGGTCTAAAGGCTTCAAAAGAATTTTACCATTTTAAGCTTACAGAAAATATTAAAAATACATATGATCTCCGAAAATTATGAAATTTTACCACTAATTCTAGCATAGTCTCAGGTACTATAATATATTTTTTTTTACGTTCTAATATTCACTATACACTATCCAAAGTTTGTGCTAAGCCTAACGTTAAACCACACACAAACACACACACACACACACACACACACACACACACATACACACACATCACAACACAGCACTTGTACAAAACTCACACAGCTACTGCCTTCTCTTCTTTGTTCCAACACACACTGCACTCACGGATACCCACACATATATACCCATATATGCACTTCATCATACTCCACTACACGGCTGCACCATGATCCCTATCTCTCTCTCTCCAAAATCAAAACCCATTCCCACCTCTTACCTTACACACACAAACAACCTGTATATATATTCACACATTAAAAATGCACTCACTATTTTCACAACACCCACAATACTCTCATCTCACGGCTACTATGTAGGCTCCTTCTTCAACTACATTTCATCTTCAAATCAACTTCCACAGATTCAAGGATCCAATAAGAGGCTGATAAGAATCCTTACGGAAACACTACGCATGAAACCCAAGGACTTCACTTCACTCCCCATCTCTCTATCTTGCCTGTTAGACCCACCTTTATACACACAATTATCCACACATATATACACTTACACGCAGACACATATACACACAAAACCCATAGAGTCACACATAAACACACTATCACACCCACTGCCTCACGGCAGTGGGTCTCTTTTCATTTTTTATACCTTCACACTAACGGCTGCCTTGCAGCCCTTCTTCTCCTCATCACACAGCCCACTCACCTCATAGATTGTGCAACAATTTACATAACCAACTAAGCCCTTGTGAAACCCCACTTTGGCTACCCGTGCAGACCACCCTTGTTCGAACCATACGGCGCCGCAAACACAGGTTCATGGCAGCCCATACGGCTCTCTAACGGCAGGTTACACTCCCTCTACCGTTATCCATGGTACACGCATATTCCCGCACCACACAGCCGCAACCCACCATATATATATATATATATATATATATATATATATATATATATATGCCATACAATTTACCCAAAAAAAACACAAATAAATTCTCACGGTTCTGTAATGCTATGTCCCTCCAAAAAGCCGACGGCAATTTTACTCTCACGATATCACACAAAACACACTGTTCCCGTAGATTCCCCCCCCCCCCCCCTACTCCCCTTAAAACAATGAATAAACTAGGGAAAAAGAGTTAGAAATTTACCGAAAATCTCACCCGAAATTTTTTTCTTCGATCCCTCCTCTTTTCTCTCTCGGTATCTCTCTTTCTGCCGCAATAGGGTCTCCAACAAATGTCAAGGACGGCTGATGTTTTTCTCAGTGTATCTATATATAAAAAAACCCTAAATTGGAAAACTACCAAAAAGACCCTAGGCTTCCGTTAGTCATTTTAAATTTTACCTGCTACTTTCTATTATAGTGAACTGGTCCAAAATGGTCCAATAAATATCTATGATAATTTAGGTGCTAGGAAAATTATTAACATGTTTATTACGCTATCCGGCTTCACTAATTGTAGCTAAAGGTATAGAGATACTAAGAAAATAAATAAGTAAATAATTCGTCGTTCAAAAGTTGCTAAAAGTAAAAATATAGATTCGAAATAAAAATATCGTCGCTAAAAGTACACGTCGATAAGTATTTAAAAAAAATACCGTCGATAAATATTGTTCATATAACTTCAATGCTAACGAAAAAGTATGCAATTGTCGCTAAAACTTCCAACCTAATACTTATAAAAGAATTATGGTCCCAATAAAAATATTTTCATTACGTGATGTATTAGGAAAATTATAAATAGTTTGTTACGTCACCCCGTTTGACAAATCGTCGCTATTAAGAAATTGCTTAAACGTCGCTAATAATTTTGTCGCTACTAAAATTTTAAATCGTCATTATCAGGAAATATTTCATATGCTAAAATTTTATTTTGTCGCTAATTATACCTATTTAAATTTTATTAAGAGTATTTCAAGGTTTTGGGGTATTACAAATAGTGTGTGTTCGAATTTGAACAGTAGATGTTTTCGTCACTAAAAATAAAAACTTAATTAATAGTTTTTAATCCAAATTTTTAGAAATAGTTAGGGTCAGATTTAGCCAAAGTATGAAAAATAAACCCTAGTTATTTTTAAGAGGCTTACTTCGTGAAAAAAATTTGGATTTTTTAGATGTCCGGAAGGGGGTTAAACGATGCGGGAATCTTTGAACTTTATAGTGAAATTTACAATATCAAACTAGCGTAGTTTCACACGAAACTTTTATGAGAACCCTAGAATTCTGAGAAGTTCTACTTTCCAAAATTTTGGGTTGTCCCGATGTCATTAGCTATTTTTGGCCGAACAGGCTTTTAAGCGCTCGGTCTAGAGACCAGTTCGGGATTTTTCAGGCGAAACTTTTATAAAACATGTTTTAGCCCGATAACGACTTCAGGATGCTTAAAATATTATTTTAAGACATTTTGGGAATCTTTTTGGTGCCGGAAACCCCCAGGGGCATTTTGGTAATTTGCCACCCCGTAGGGGTATTTTGGTAATTTGACCTAAGAAATGTATTTTTGCATAATTCATATATGGAAAGCTTATTTTAGTGAGTCTACTTAGGGGAAGGCCGTTTGGGTGATTTAAGTCTGAGAGGGGCTTTCTAGTAATTTTACACCCCAGGGGCATTTCAGTAATTTTACATACCCGGTTAGGGGGGTTTATTTTGGGAGTATGTGTGAGTTCGTATTAAGTTATAATTTTGTTCTCTAGGCTGTATTCCAATGATGGCTGTATTCCATTTAGGTTAAGGCTTAAAGACCTTCCAGTTAGGATAATTTAGCTGCGGATCCAGGTAAGAGATTCTATCTGAACCCTGGGTAAGGGGGTTAAACGATGCGGGAATCTTGAAACTTTACAGTGAAATTTACAATATCAAACTAGCGTAGTTTCGCATGAAACTTTTATGAGAACCCTAGAATTCTGAGAAGTTTTACTTTCCAAAATTTTGGGTCGTTCCGAAGTCATTAGTTGTTTTTGGCCGAACAGGCTTTTAAGCGCTCGGTCCGGAGACCGGTTCGGAATTTTTTGGACGAAACTTTTATGTAATACGTTTTAGCCCGATAACGACTTCAGGATGCTTAAAATATTATTTTAAGACATTTTGGGAATTTTTTTGGTGCCGGAAACCCCCAAGGGTATTTTGGTAATTTGCCACCCCGAGGGGGTATTTTGATAATTTGACCAAAGAAATGTATTTTTACATAAATTCATATATGGGAAGCTTATTTTAGTGAGTCTACTTAGGGGAAGGCCGTTTGGGTGATTTAAGTCTGAGAAGGACTTTTTAGTAATTTTACACCTTAGGGGCATTTTGGTAATTTTACATACCCGGTGAGGGGGGTTCATTTTGGGAGTATGTGTGAGTTCGTATTAACTTATCATTTTTTGCTCTAGGCTGTATTTTAATGAGTCGATTATTCCATTTAAGTTAAGGCTTAATGACCTTCCAGTTAGGATAATTTAGCTGCGGATCCAGGTAAGAGATTCTATCTAAACCCTGGGTAAGGACTTTCGTCTAAACCCTTATTTTGATAACTCATACTCGTAAGTACTCATTGATTTACTTATGGCTAACGTCAAACTCTGAATTGTGCGTTGATATCAGCATGTTATTACCCAGAAAACCCCAATATTGAGCCTGAATCGATTTTTTAGAAATCCTGTGATGCTTGCGTATATTGCGTGCTGAATAAATTTGATAATTTTCTGTATCCGTTCTTCTGAATTTTTGTGCCTATATTTGGTAACCATCCATAATCTTTTTGCTGTTTATTTGTGATTTTTCTAGAAATTTAGAATGATGACTTATTCGGTATGTTATAGTTATTAAAATCCAATCTGATTCTGGTTATTTGCGCTTATGTTAATGCTCATTGATATTGTTGATTTTTCTATGTTGACCTGGAAATCTGTTCTGTTTTGAGGCGAGCGTTATAAGGCTAGTCTGAATCCTGCATAGAATGCAGGTTAGTACCCAAATGGACTAGTAATTATTCTGGTACATCATGCATGTGCACACTCTGTTAGCTTGCCGGAATGGCATTGCTATTGTCCAGGATCAATGTTGATTTTTTATTTTCTCTGTTCTGTATATTGCCGTGACTGCTACGGTAATGATTGGAAAATATTCTCTAAAATAAATTATGCTTGGGTTAAAGTCCATTGAGAAATTCAGTGTATTTTAAAAAGAACTGGCTCAGATGATCTGTGCACGTTTGAAATACCTCGAGAAAATATTCATTGTATTTTGGAAATGATGACTCTGGAAATGATCTGTTATTGATTGTTTTGGAATCCGTCGTGATTGTATTTGGCGATTTTGATATCTTACTTGTGACGAATTTTTGATCCTATTTGAAAATCATTGAGTTGTGACCGTTTGAATTATTCTAGAAATCTTCGTTAGTGAATTCTCGGAATCGTCTTGTAATCCTTTTGTTAGTCCTTGTACGACCTTACTGAGCTCTTAAAAGCTCACCCTTCGTTTGACTCCCTTCTGCAGGTGATCCCTTCTGCAGGTGATGATCAGTAGTAGATTGTTCGGGAATGGGTTAGAGACCGAGTGAGATTTCGATGAGCCCATCACTACGGTATAGTAAGACCCCTGTGTGGGTCGGTACTGTTATTTGATCTTAGAAATTTTGAATTGCAAAGAACTTAAGCTGTAATAGTTTAAGCTAAGCAATTGTGATCCAGTATTTTGAGAAATCTGAGTTGATGCTGAATTAGATAATTTGGAATATGTGTTAGTGAACATGTCTTACAGGGTTATGTGATCTGGTAGGTTAACGACCCGGGAGTTCAGGGCGACGGAGCTCCGGATTCCGGGGACGTTACATTTGTAGCCAACGATATTACTTCAGTTAATAATCTTTTGCTTTCTAATATAATCTCACAAGAATAGATACAAAACCAATATAACGAACAATATCATAAGAGATGATAGTCTTGATTACATCGTGAGAAGCAACAACCTGTTATTTATTAGCTTTTATTATGTACTGTATCTTGTACTACTAGCTCATTTAATCATATAGTCAGTAGGTTTTTTTTTTCTCAATCTAAATTAAGAAAAAAAATAGCCTTGAAAGTTGATATTGCTTGAGGTGGGTATTCTTAGAAACACAGTACATCTGGAAGCCATGGCTAATGAAATTAAGGTATTTGAGGACGAATTCGTTAAAGATTGACTTTTAAATCTCTTTCATATAATATAATTACATTAAATACGACTAGATACTAGACAAAGACATAAGAAAGTATGGATAAATACGGAAAGGAAAGATTTTTAGAAGAGAATATTATTCTTTCTAGTCTTCGATGCAGAAAAGAAAATTAAACTAGCCAATCTCAATACCTCTTTAAGGCTTGAGTAGAGTTGTCAAACGGGCCGTGGGCTGGCCCGTGGGCTGGCCCGGCCCGGCCCGGTTCTGGCCCGGGCTGGCCCGGCCCCGTCCATGAACAGTAGCGGCCCCAGCACAGCGGGCTGGGGGCCTGGGCCTGGACCAGGCCTCCAGTTTCAGCGAAAAAGCCCGGCCCGGCCCGGCCCGGGTCTGGCCCGGGTCTGGCCCGGGCTGCGGCCCGGATCTGGCCCGGTCTGCGGCCCGGGTCTGGCCCGGTCTGCGGCCCCACCACTTGTTTGAATTTTTGGTTTTTCCCCCCTTTCTTCCACCCCTTTTCCAAAATTTCACTTTTACCCCCCCAACAGCAATATAACGGCTAGTTTGGGGGGTATTTTAGTCTAACCTATATTTTTCAACTCCTTTACACTCTTATCCTCCCCAACAACTATAAACGGATAGTTTGTAGGGGTATTTTGGTCTTTAGTCTAACCTATATATGTATATTACTTATAATGAAATAAAAGGATAAAGATTAGGTTCGTTAAATTGTGAATATTGCCTAGAGATGAAATTTAAAATTGAATAACAAAAAATTGAATAAAATCGAACAAGTCCTCAAACCTAGAGATGAAATTTAAAATTGCCTAGAGATGAATATTGCCTAGAGATGAAATTGCCTAGTGATGAATATTGCCTAGAGATGAAATTTAAAATTGAATAAGATTAGGTTACTTTTTTTAAAATTGAATTAAAAAAAAAAAAAAAGGGCCCGGGCCCGGCCCAAGCCCGGCCCTAGATATTGGGCCTAGGGCCAGGGCCTGGACTGGGCCTAGGTTTGCCTTCGGCAGGCCCGGCCCGGCCCGGCCCGGTTGGCAGCCCCGCTGGCCCGGCCCCGGCCCGGCCCCACAGCAGGCCCGATGGGCTTGGGCTGGGCCGGCCCAAGCCCGGCCCTTTGACATCACTAGGCTTGAGCAATAACTTCTTCATGATCCAAACCTCAACAATGTCAGGCTGGTTTGACCGTTTGTAGTTATTCCCTTTCAAATTTAACTGTGGAGATCATGGCTCTGGGAACTCGTGCACCACCCCTTTGCAAGCAATTCTTTAAGTTTTTGCATTCTTGGAGCCAGTCGAGCATCATTCAAATTTATCCCCAAAGTCTAATGTACGGCTCTTTTCTTCTAAGTAGAATTGGGACTCGGACTTTACATGTACAGACCGCCAAATATTGTCCCATCACAAAGACAAAACTGGGTTTAGTTATAGTTTTGGTACTCAAGTCACGAAATTAAAGAATTTAACTCTATCTTCTCGAAAGTACGACAAAACGTAAAACTAAATATTACATATCATTCAATAAAAAGAGAGAAAAAAAAAAGAGGAGATCACAAACAAGTCAAACTAAGCCGAATCAAATTAGGTTAAAAATATCTCATCAAAATAAGGGATTTACAGGAGCCATCCCCACAATATAACAATTTAAGAAAGGATAGTACAATCACTACCCTAGAAGCTACAACCTGCCTACATTTGTCAAATGATATCCTCTAATACTTTAGTTAATAATCTTTTACTTTCTAATATAATCTTGCAAGTTAGATACACGACCAATATAGGGAATAGTATCATATGAGATGATAGTCTTAATCAACTCCATCTTTCTCTAGCATATGACAAAACGTAAAGATCAAGCATTACCTCTCATGTAATAAAAGAGAAAGAAAAGGGGAGAATATAAGCAAGTCAAACTAAGCCGAAGCAAAGTTCGTTAAAATCGTTTCACTAAACGAAGGGATTGACAACTGCCATCCCCGAAATATAGCAGTTTAAGAAAAGATAGTACAACAACTACAGTAGAATCTACAACCTACCTACAGTAGTAGAACAACAACTACATTAGAATCTACAATCTGCCTACATTTGTCGAATGGTATCCGGTAATATCTAGTTAGTGACAAATCCTATCCACAGATACAATGATTTTTCATTGCACGTCGGTAGCCAGGGATATTACTTAGGTGAATAATCTTGATACTTTCTCGCAAGAATAATTAGCGATACTAATGTAACGAATGGCATCATACAAGCTGATAGTCTTGATACATTGTGAGCAATGATAACTTATTATTTTTTCTTTTTATGTACTATATCTTGTACTACTATGTCATTAATAATATGATTAGTAGGATTTTTATAAATTTTTTTAAAAAAAGATAGTCTTGAAAGTTGATATTGCTTGAGGTAGGTACTATTAGAAACACAAGTAGAGCTGCAACCATGGCTAATGATTAGACATGAGCCGTGGGTTGGAAGCCACCCAAACATGCTACTCTGCGTGTCCAACGGCTCCTGCTCCGGGTCAGGTAGGATCCGCTCCCGAGGTCCACCTATATTATTCTCTGCTTGCATGCCACGTTGCCCCCCAGCCCATGTTTTAAGTAAAGTCATGTAATTAAGTCGTTAAACACGAGACAAAGTCCACACCTTAGAAAACAAGCCACCCACATAAGGAAACACGCAGACATTTGTTAGAGAAAAGGGTGCAGAACAATTTTCTTTTCTTTTCTTTTGAAAACCCAGTAGGTTATAGCTGTTATAATTAAGACTTGGTTTCTAAGGAAAAACAGTGGATGTGAGAGTGTAGCGTATGTCATCTTGAACAACGTAAAATATCAGGTAATGTTAAGTCTCGATTATAATAAAGTAACTAAAGTAATATGTATATATACACACACACATGGTCATGGGTTAGCTTTGACGCTAGAATAAAAGTTCTTCGGCACCAAGGCCCCTTAGAGGGATAGGGCGAGGCATGATAGGATGTACTGGGCCAACCAAGCGTCCAGCGTAAAAAGAATGCTCCAGAGGAGGAAGCACCCAGAACGTGTAGAGGTGAATTATAATTGCCAAATTGTATGATCAGACCTAAAGAGCAATTGGCAGCTACTGAAAGCACTCCCATAAATTGAGTGGTATACACTCATTTACTTGTACAGACTATGGGTCAAGCATAGCTAAGTAGGGCTTGGGCACCTCGGGTCGGCTCTTGCTTGTTCTAATTGACAAGTTTATTCAGGAAGTCCGTATATCTCTTCACACCACGATCAATCACTCTTAGCCATTGTAAACTAAGTATTTTTTTTATGTGTTCATATGTTGACATTTGGTAGTTCCAGCGTCGTAAAAAAAAAAAAACACTATGGTTCAATTTTTATGCCCTTTTAATTTTCATGCCATAAAATCTAGTAACACATAGGACCTAAATGTATTGTTTTTTTTTGGGTACCAAAAGGGAATCCTATTGTGTGAAGTAATTGAAGACCTAGACTTTCCCAAAAACACATAACCAAGTCTCACATATAGTTAGAGAGAATGGTCCAAGAAAGAAACACATCGGTAGTTAAAACTTAAAAGGAAGAAATGGTCCAATGGGAAACTTGCCTCGGAGAAGTCGTCATGACTAATTCCGCTAGCTGCTGCGCACACGTACATTTTGAAGACAATGACACAGCATATACACTTAATGATTTGAGTAAGGGGTTATTTTCTTGCCAACTCTTTCCATATGTGCCTACTAGATTTTTGTTTTTGTGATTTGAGCTGATGATATTGCTTCGGCCTCGTCTACAACCGTTGTTGATTAACTTGGGATTTGTTTTGTTAGGTTAAGAGATTCCGCGAACGTAAGCATGAGAAGTGTCGACGTTTGATAATATTTTATTTTATTTTTTATTGTAAAAATTCTATCAATAGATGTATTGACAAGCAAAGGAGAATTCTATGGAGTTAGCAACGATCACCCAGGACAAATCCAAACGTACTTTTCAGCACACTGAGAAGAAGAGAAAACAATCAGGAAACCTGCCACGATGAAGTCTCAAATGTAGGTAAGCTTCATTTTGAGACGTTGTAAACATAATAACCTTATACTCTTGAAGGATACATGCTTGCATATCTTTTTTGAAAAATTGGAATATGGCTAGATTGAAGATGGAATGTGCTAGATTTTTAAGGGAACAACTTGGCAAGGTATACAGTTTTGTGGAGTCTTTGTTAAATCTCTCAATCAAAAATAATCTAAACTTGTGGGTATGATCTCTTTCTTTTTAGCGGTTCCTTCGGTTGGTGGTGGGTATACCGTTCGCTGTTAGGACATGATTGCTATCCAAAAAGAGTCGCTAGAGGCATTTAGCAACAAAGAAATGGAGTTACCGATCCTCGTATCATCTTTGCAAAATGAATTACGTTCTTCTCTCTCTTTTTCCTGCCTTTTTGAGTTTATAAATTAAACGAGATGCGATTCATTTAATTAATGCTTTTGTTCACACAGCATGAGGGTAGGTGGGGTGGTCATCCCACATTTTGTCCAAAATTCACACCCGGGAGGAGAGTAAGCCAAAACAGAAAATGGTTCTTTCTGGGTCCAAGCCATCCTACCTAGATCTTGAGGTAGAGAGAGGTGGGGCAACGGAAAACTGACGCATGGAAGATGGGTTCACCAAAAGGAATGCCGTAGTGTCACGGGCTGCCCCTTGCACCCGCCTAGCACTGCGCCCCCGCGCCCATCTAGCTCAGCGCCCCCGCGCCCTTCCAGCAGGCGCCCATGCGCCCTCACAAGTTCATCAAGTCTCGCGCCCATGCGCCCGTCAAGCACAGCGCCCGCGCGCCCAATTGCAGTGCCCGCGCACGTCAAAAGCCAACAGTGAAGATCTAAAGATCCAGGCGTGCGTTTTTGCTCAATTTTGGTGGAGACCACCGTTGTATATATTTAAGTTTCCCTGTAAAATTTCAAGTCATTTTGAGTTGTATTTCTCTAAAAAGGGGCACTATGACTCCTCGCACATAGTTACGTCTACTACTGTCACTTTAGTTTTACCTCCTAATGGTACTATATGGGAGTCATGCACACCCATACCCGAGAGTCCCTTGCTTTGTTTTAGCTTGCCGTTCTAGCTAGATTGCACACTGTGGATGCAAACAAAGCCTTTTGTAAGTTGTAATGATGCTATTGAAGTAATGAAGATATTTGTGACCGTTTTGCCCTCGTGTTGAAATTTACTCTTTGTGCACTGTTTTATGCGATGTTGATGCACTGCTTGCTATAAATTGTTGAGATTGGTTGGCGGACTCTTCTTGCGAGCGGCAAGTCGAGTGCCACACACGGTTTCCTTGTGCCATCAAGGGCCACCGTGTGTCAGGTGGTATCAGAGCCGCGGTTGTCCAAGAGACCGTGGCTTCAGCTAAGAAAATATTGTGGGATAGTTTGTTGAGAAAAACTATGGCCAACACGAAAGAGAGAATCGATGCTTTGGAAGCACAGATACATGACATGATCAAGAGTGACCAGGATGCTCCAGGCATCCTGAAGCAATTCTCCCTTCGCCTTGACGCGTTGGAAGTGAATCTTGAAGCCACTGATAATACCCGATATGCTGAGAGCATGGAATGGGAGGGGAAGTTTCAGGAGCTTCAAGATCGAGTGGAACACCATGCACGGCACAGTGGAGGTATAGACTGGGAGTCTAAATTTCAAGAACTCCAGGATCGAGTGGAGCTTCTTAGTCGTGCAGTGGTTAACACACCCGCTGGGGGTGCGGAGCACTCGTCGAGGCCCCGAGTGCCAGAGCCCAAGAGTTACGGGGGAGCCCGTGACGCCAAGGAATTAGAAAATTTCCTTTTCGATATAGAACAATACTTTCGAGCCATCAGAGTAGACTCGGAAGCGACAAAGGTGTCGATGGCTGCCATGTACTTGGTTGGAGATGCCAAGTTATGGTGGCGTAAGAAGTACGCAGAGATCGAAGATGGGTCTTGCGTCATAAACACATGGGAGATACTCAAACGTGAGCTAAAGAGTCAGTTTTTCCCAGAAAACACCGCATTCAACGCGAGAAAAGCGTTGCTGGAATGCAAGCACACCGGATCGGTCCGGGAGTATTGCCAGGCATTTTCTGCCTTGATGTTGGACATCAGTGACATGTCCGCAGTCGACAGACTCTTCTTCTTCATGGAAGGGTTAAAACCATGGGCTCGTACCGAGCTTAATAGACGTCGGGTGAACAACCTTAATGAAGCCATCATCGCTGCCGAGAGCCTTTCAGATTACAACTCTGAGCCACAGAGACCCCCTCAGAGAGGAAATCCAAGCAGAGGTATTGGTGGCAAGAAGCCAGGGGGTCCAATGCCAAACCAAAGTTGGGGCAGTAAAAGCAGTTGGGCGTCAAACTCTTCTACCCAACAGAAGAGTGGAGTTGGGTTCAAAGCCAAGCCTGACGCTAGCACCAGTGGAGAAGTGAAGAAACCTCCTTTCAGGGGTTGCTTCTTGTGCCAAGGACCGCACGTGATCGCTAACTGTCCGCAGCGACAGATGATGAATGCCTTCTTTGACAACATTGGGCAGGTGCAACGTGGGGAACAATCTGGCGCTCGACCAAGGCACCCACCAACAGATGAGCAAACAGACACACAAGATTATGAAGAGGAAGATGCCGTCGGGGCCTTTCCTCAGTGGTGCAATGCGGTGACAACACAGGGTGGGAACCCCAAAAAGAGCTCGACTGGAGAAGAGCCTAAAGACATGCCGCCAAAGAAAAAGGGTGATGTACCAGGAAAAGGCTTGATGTATGTGGACATCAAGGTTAACGGGAAGGCCATCAGGGCCATGGTGGACACAGGAGCTACCCATAATTACATTTCTAGCACCGAAGTGGAAAGACTGGGTCTAACTCTAGAAAAAGGGTGCGGACGGGTGAAGGCTATCAACTCCGCCGCACAGCCAGTAGCGGGGATAGCGAGATCTGTTTTGATCAAGATTGGCCCATACGAAGGAAGGACCAACTTTTCAGTAGTCATCATGGACGACTTTAAACTGATCCTTGGGCTGGAGTTTCTGCGTGACACGAAGACCACAGTGATGCCATGTTCCAACTCGCTAGTCATGCTTGGGAATAAACCATGTGTCATCCCAACTATATCTTCTAGGGCGGGAGAGCGTTCTATCTCAGCCCTCCAGTTGAAAAGGGGATTAAAACGGGATGAAACAACATACCTTGCCATGCTACGGTGGGACGAAATTGAAGAAGTATCGGGACCACTACCGAAAGAAGTTAAAGTGATATTAAACGACTTTGAGGATGTGATGCCTGATGAATTGCCGAAGAAATTGCCACCTAGAAGGGCAATTGACCATGAGATAGAGCTCGTGCCAGGCACGAAGCCACCCGCCCGAGCTCCGTATCGGATGTCACAACCAGAACTTGCTGAACTCAGAAAACAATTGACGGAGTTGCTAGATGCGGGTTTGATCACTCCCGCGAAGTCGCCTTATGGTGCACCAGTCCTCTTCCAGAAGAAACAAGATGGTTCTTTGCGGATGTGTGTGGACTACAGGGCGCTAAACAAGGTGACTATTCGGAACAAGTATCCTATTCCTTTAGTCGCCGACTGTTTTGATCAGCTTAGTAGGGCGAGAGTGTTTACCAAGTTGGACTTGAAGTCTGGGTATTGGCAGGTCCGAATTGCCGAAGGTGACGAGGCGAAGACAACTTGTGTCACCAGATACGGGGCGTATGAGTTCCTGGTCATGCCGTTCGGCTTGACCAACGCCCCGGCCACATTTTGCACCTTGATGAATCAAGTTTTGCGGGACTACATTGACGATTTTGTAGTGGTGTATCTCGATGATATTGTGATCTACAGTTCCAGCTTGGACGAGCATCTGAAGCACTTGAGGAAGGTGCTTGCCCGACTGAGGGAGCACGAGCTATATGTGAAGCTGTCGAAATGCACTTTTGCCCAGACCAAGATTAAATTCTTGGGCCATGTGATAGAACAGGGTCAGATAAGGATGGACTCAGGTAAAGTTCAAGTGATACAGGAGTGGCAGCCACCAACGAATGTTTCAGAACTGAGATCTTTCCTTGGATTGACCAACTATTATAGGAAGTTTGTCCGAGATTATTCGAGAATGGCCCATCCCCTAACCGAACTTTTGAAGAAGAGCAATGTTTGGGAATGGTCCAAGGAGTGTCAATCGGCCTTCTCGGCTATGAAGCAGGCTATGTCTGAAGATCCGGTACTTGCTCTCCCTGATGTGTCGAAGTCCTTTGAAGTTCATACAGATGCTTCTGACTTTGCACTAGGAGGGGTTCTAATGCAAGAAGGCCACCCGGTGGCATATGAGAGTAGGAAGCTCAACGAAGCAGAACGTCGCTACACCACTCATGAGAAAGAGTTGCTCGCGGTAGTACACTGTCTCAGAATTTGGAGGCACTACCTGCTTGGTTCTAGCTTCATAGTGCGGACGGACAACACTGCAGTGAGCCACTTCTTGAGTCAATCTAAGCTCACTTCGAAACAGGCCAGGTGGCAGGAACTTTTGGCAGAATTCAACTTCATGCTCGAGTACAGGACAGGCTCAACCAACAGCGTAGCAGACGCCCTCAGCAGGAGAGCCGAACTAGATCAGGTAGCATTGATGGCCATGAATGCTATTGTTAGAGCAGATAGCCGAGTTGCCATCAACATCGGAAAGAAGATCAAGAAGGCCCTTACCAGGGATCCGGTTGCCCAACAACTACTGAAACTGATCGAGAGCGGTAAAACTCGACAGTTTTGGCAAGAAGATGGTTTGCTGATGACCAAAGGAAGACGGGTATACGTTCCCCGAGTTGATGATCTGAGACGAACATTGATTCGAGAATGTCATGACACCCTTTGGGCAGGCCATGCCGGAGGAGAAAGAACATTAGCTCTCCTTCAACAAGGTTACTACTGGCCCCAAATGGGGGATGAAGTGCAAGAGTATGTGAAAACATGCCTTACTTGTCAGCAGGACAAGGTGGAGCGTAAGAAGAAGGCAGGGTTACTACAGCCGCTGCCGGTCCCCAAGAGACCGTGGGAGAGTGTGTCATTGGATTTCATCACTGGTCTGCCGAAGGTTGAAGACTTAGGCACAATTCTTGTTGTCGTTGATCGGTTTAGCAAGTATGCGAGCTTTATCGCAACACCCAAGTATTGCTCAGCCGAAGACACAGCGCAACTTTTCTTTAAGTATGTGGTGAAGTATTGGGGAATGCCTCAAGACATTGTCAGTGATCGGGACTCCCGCTTCACTGGAAACTTTTGGACTGAACTCTTTAAGTTATTCGGATCCCAACTTTCGATGAGTTCAAGTTATCATCCAGAATCAGACGGTCAGACGGAGCGGTTCAATTCCATGTTAGAAGAGTACCTCCGCCATTTTGTCAGTGCAACACAGAAAAATTGGGTCAAGCTACTGGATGTTGCCCAGCTGTGTTTCAACTCACGCAAAAGCTCTTCGACAGGGAAGAGTGCTTTTGAGATTGTAAATGGACAACAACCGTTACTACCCCACACGGTAAACGTCCCCAATGCCGGGAAATCCCCAAGGGCCATAAGCTTCAGTGAAGAATGGAGGCAGAATATAGATCTAGCTCACTCCTACCTTGAGAAAGCAGCCAGAAGAATGAAGAAACACGCTGACAAGAACAGGAGATCTCAAGAGTTTAACGTGGGCGACAAAGTTATGGTTAAGCTACTGCAACAGGATCGCAAATTTCTAAGGGGAAGAGACTCTCGTCTTTTGCAGAAATATGAGGGACCCCTGACTATAGTGAAGAAGATAGGCAAGATGGCTTACAAAGTTGATCCGCCTCATTGGTGGAGCCGCCAGCTCCATCCCGTCTTTCACGTCAGCATGTTGAAGCCATTCTATGAAGACACAGCCGACCCCTCCAGGGGCCAAATCAAGAGACAAGGACTCAAACCCAAAGCAGCAGGAAAACGAGTTGCCGAAGCTATTTTGAATGATAGAGTGATTATAGCTTCCCGCAAACGCCATCAGGAGTACCTAGTCAAGTGGCAGGGACAAATGGATGAAGAAAACACTTGGGAACGAGCAGCAGACTTATCAGCCTACGCCGACAAGATTGAAGCCTACCACATGCAGAAGTTGACGAGGGCGTCAACAGCTCTAGTGGGGGAGAATGTCACGGGCTGCCCCTTGCACCCGCCTAGCACTGCGCCCCCGCGCCCATCTAGCTCAGCGCCCCCGCGCCCTTCCAGCAGGCGCCCATGCGCCCTCACAAGTTCATCAAGTCTCGCGCCCATGCGCCCGTCAAGCACAGCGCCCGCGCGCCCAATTGCAGTGCCCGCGCACGTCAAAAGCCAACAGTGAAGATCTAAAGATCCAGGCGTGCGTTTTTTGCTCAATTTTGGTGGAGACCACCGTTGTATATATTTAAGTTTCCCTGTAAAATTTCAAGTCATTTTGAGTTGTATTTCTCTAAAAAGGGGCACTATGACTCCTCGCACATAGTTACGTCTACTACTGTCACTTTAGTTTTACCTCCTAATGGTACTATATGGGAGTCATGCACACCCATACCCGAGAGTCCCTTGCTTTGTTTTAGCTTGCCGTTCTAGCTAGATTGCACACTGTGGATGCAAACAAAGCCTTTTGTAAGTTGTAATGATGCTATTGAAGTAATGAAGATATTTGTGACCGTTTTGCCCTCGTGTTGAAATTTACTCTTTGTGCACTGTTTTATGCGATGTTGATGCACTGCTTGCTATAAATTGTTGAGATTGGTTGGCGGACTCTTCTTGCGAGCGGCAAGTCGAGTGCCACACACGGTTTCCTTGTGCCATCAAGGGCCACCGTGTGTCACGTAGGAATGCTTTTGAGAGAAAAGGATAGAAACCAAAAGGGATGCTATTGAGGAGTTTTCGATGAGCCTACAATTCTAATTGATAGTTATTAAATGTATATAGTAATTTTAAATTGTTGACAATAAAAGAATATCGTTAAAAATTGTAGTAAATACGTTTGCAAAAATATCATTAACAAAATTTATTGACAATCAATAATTTCGATATATAATATTCTAAGCTTGAAAACATTGCCTCACGCTTGTTTCTCAAGACTCGATTTCTTCTTGGATTAAGATGGTTGATTGGTTCTAGCTCAAAAATATTAAATACGAGTAGACACTGGACAAAGACATAAGTACGTAATGGATAAATGCGGGAAGGAAAGATTTTTAGAAGAGATTATTATTCTTTCTAGTCTTCGATGCAGAAAAGAAAATTAAACTAGCCAATCTCAATACCTCCTTAAGGCTTGAGTAATAACTTCTTCATGATCCAAACTCGAACAATGTCAGGCTGGTTCGACCATAGTTATTTCCTTACAAATTTAACCGTGGTGAGCATGGCTCTGTGAACTCGTGCAACATCCCTTTGCAACATCGCTTTGCAACATCCCTGGAGCCAGTTGAGCATCACTCAAATTTATCCTCAAAGTCTACTGTATGACTCTTTTCTTCTACTTGGACTTTACATGTAGAGACCGCCAAATATTGTCCCATCACCAAGACAAAACTGGGTTTATTTATGGTTTTACTACTCTCATCACGAAATTAAAGCAATCAACTCCATCTTCTCTAGAATATGACTAAACGTAAAGTTCAAATATCACCTCCCATTCAATAAAAAGAGGGAAAAAAAAAGGGAGAACACAAGCAAGTCAACCTAAGCCGAACCAAATTTGATTAAAAATATCTCATCAAAATAAGGGATTTACAGAAGTCGTCCCCACACTGTAACAATCTAAGAAAAGATAGTACTACCGCAGAAGTTACAACCTACCACAATAGTAGTACAACAACTACTGTAGAAGCTACAACCTGCGTACATTTGTCAAATGATATCCTCTAATATCGAGTCAATGAGAAATTCTATCCAAAGATGTAGTAATTTTCCATTGCATGTCATGGTAGCCAACGATATTACTTCATTTAATAATCTTTTACTTTATAATATAAACTCGCAAGTTAGATACAAAACCAATATAACGAATATTATCATACGAGATGATAGTATTGATTACATCGTGAGAAGCGGTAACCTTTTTATTTTTTATGTATTGTATCTTGTACTACTAGCTCATTTAATTATATGTTCAGTAGGGTTTTTATTTAAATTAAAAAAATAGTCTTGAAAGTTGATATTTGAGGTAGATACTATTAGAAATACCGTACAAATTTGTGGTCGTTGTTGGTAGTGGTTGGACGGAAGTTCATGGGTTCTTCATCGGTTTTAATGTGCTGTAAGACTACGGATCTAGTGGTGTTGGGTGGTGGGGGTCTGATTTCTTGGTGGTAGTGGGCATGGTGGCGTCGATGGTTAGTGGTTGATCATGGAGTCTGATACAAGTGTTTTTCTTCTAGGGTTGTTTCCTCTCTTCCCCCCTAGTGGGTCACCCTCCCCTTTGTCTCATAAAGGTTTTGGGTTTGCTTGGTGGTAGGTGGTGTATTGTGTCGGTGTAGCGTTTTAGTTTTTGTGGTGGGGTGCAAGGCAGAAGAGTGGTGGCGTTGTGGTGCTAGTGGTTTTGAGTTTCGGCGGTGATTAAGGTGGGAAATAGTGTGGTGCGGTGCTGACTCGGCAACAGTGGATGGAGGATTGTGGCCCAACAGCGGTGGTGGATGCGACGACTAGGACTGAAAAAAGAACCGGTCAACTGACCGGAATCGTTCAAACCGAGAAAACTGAACCAGTCGAATCCGATCCGTTGATGAGCTTGAACGGTTTTGGTTCAAAATTTTCAAACCGAGGCCGGTTCGATTCGTTTTACGGTTCAAATATTCCAAATTGTCACTGAACCAAATTGAGGGGCATTAGAAATATATATATATATATATATATATATATATATATATATATATATATATATATATGGATCGTGATCCATTACTAGCGCTAGCACTGTTGCTAGCGCTGTTTGGCCGTCCGCTACATAATGTAGCGGACGAAAATTGGCCGTCCGCTACATTATATAGCGGACGGTGCTAGCGCTAGCAATGGATCACGGTCCTATATATATATATATATATATATATATATATATATATATATATATATATATATATATCTTACCCTAGTTAACCTACTATATATACCCTGTCATTGACTCTAGTTAGTAGTTACCTCACTTCATTTCATCCTAATTCATGTTTTCAGCCCACTCTTCTTCGGCCGCTCCAATTTCATACACCATGCCTCTATTTGATCTTACCCTATACCCAATAAATCTTGATATATAGAAAAACAGATCGTGAAGGACCTGGGTTTGAAACGTTGGATACATAGAGAAATCGCTGTCACAATATTCATTTTGCAGATTAATTCAGATCATGAAGTTCCTAGGTTTGGAACCTCAGTTAATTCAAAGAAGGTACCCCCATTAATCCACTGAACCCTAGGACCTCTAAATATTTTTCTAATTGAAGTCGCCGTCGCCGGCAATTATTCGTTTTGCATGTAATCTTTGTCAGTTTTTCTTTAGATTTTTGTGTTTGTTTTTGGTTATTTGGCACAGGTTTTTTTATTTGTGGAGATGGATCGCTAATAGAAGGTGGAGAAGTCGAGAGCTGAACGCCGATTGATGAGAATGAGATTCGGATTAAGAGCCAAGGTAGGATGTGCAGCTACATCACTTATGCTATGAGTTTGCTTCAGGTTTACTTACCATCTTGACTAAATAATATTCAGTTGATGTTTTTGAAACTCTAAATGTTATACTTAGGTTGTTTGGTTTGTCATAATACCGTAATGATAAAAAACCTTGTGTATTCACTATTTAAGTTCCTATGTTGGTTATTCACACTGTGTAGTTAATTAAGCTGTTGTATAATACTTCAAGGCAGAGGTGCAATGGGAGCATTAAGGATAACAGTGAAGCGTCTATGTGGAATTTTCTCTTTGTAGTATTCATTGATGAAGTCGGTTGAAGTTTTGCATTATTTTCATGCTTGCCATTATAAAGATGAGCGGTTTAATAAAATTGTTCTGGTTCATGTTTGTTGAATGTCGTTGTGCTTCCTTGCCATACTTATGGTGACGTTATGTCGTTACGATCTTGTAAATTTGCAACGGTGTTTGGTATTTTATACCACGTAGTTAATGTAGTGACTGTAATTCGTTTGACAAAAGGCAAGTGAATGGTTTTCAATACTTGAATTTATAGTTAATAGTTTGCAAGCTTCTTGGCATTGGCATCTAGAGTACCATATAATCTTTTAGGTTTCCTTGTATACATATAGTTTGAAGCATGGTTTATAACTCCTTTTTCATTGTAAGTTTTGAGGTAAATTCTGCGCGGTTCTAGTCCAAAGAGAGTTTGATTTCATTCTACTCTTCTTACATGTCCTTGATTTAATACTTTGTAGGAAAAAGGTTCTTCAGAAATCGTATTCAAGGCAATAGGTCGAGCCATCAACAAAACTATAAAAATCATGGAGTTGATAAATGTATGCCCTTCATTAGCTCTTATGTTGTTTGATAGTACTTGTGTTATTCTTTCTCATGATGCTGAGCATATGATCATCTTGTTCTGATGATGTTGGAATTACGGTCGCCGCGCGATTTCCACTTGTTTTGCAGATTAACTGAAATATGAAAAATTAGGTCTTGATATAAGTCTTGAAATGAAGCTTGTTTGTTACTGGAATGTAAAATTGGATCTTGACATAAGTCTTGAGTGAAGCTTTTTGTTACTAGAATTTGTAGTGCCTTGTTTAGTTATTTCATTGGTTACCAAACTTCCTAATCCCTTGTTTTGTTTATCTCTAGATGCTTCGTCTTTAGAACTTTTCATGTAATATAACTATTATTTGTCGACGGATTAGTATTTTCAATTTATCATGTAATCTAACTGTAGTATGTAATGTAGCTTTTGGTTAGTGGGTTTTCATTTTTCCTTAAAACAATGTTTTAGCACACTCAAACCAATCCGAACCCTTCAATTTGAACCGTTTGCACCGTTCAAACCGAGGTGTCTTGGTTTTGTTTGGTTCAAGAATTTGTGAATCGAGGTCCATTAGTTTAGTTCGCGATTTAGCTCCCAAACTGAACCAAACCGAACCGTGCCCACCTTTAGAGACGGCGGCGGGCCGGAATTGTCACTCTGTGAAGTGGTGCATGTGTGGTTATGCGCTAGGGACACGTGTCTTCGTGTAGGACACGTGTATATGCTACGTGGCAGAGGCCGGACAGGTGTTGGGTTGGTGTGGGTTGACTTTGATTGGCTTTATCTATTTTTTATTTAGGGCTGATTACACCTATGTCCCTGAGGTTTTGGAGTAATTACACGCGAGGACATAAAGTTTCAAAATGTAACACTTATGTCCGTTGACAAACGGAATATAAAAATACTTAACGATTTTCACCAAAAGACCAAATTGCCCCTAAATAAAAGTTGAAATCTTGATTTGCCCCTGGGACCACCCATCAATCCCTCTCCCTTCCTACCCCCACCCCCCAACCCCATTCCCACAGCACCCCGTCGCCTGTGCCTCCCCCTTCCCCTTCCCCGTCGCCCCTACCCTACCCCTTCCCGTCGCCCCCACCCTCCCCTTTCCCCTTCCCCGTCGTCGGCGTTGCCTTTACTGGTCGATCGGGAAAAGATGGGTGGTTGACCTCGAGATGGCATCGGTGATAAATCCCGGGCGGTGGTGGCAGCGGCGCGATGGTTGCAGAGGCATTGGTGATGGGGCTCGGTGAAGGAGCGTCGGAGTTGATCGCGATGCTTGCAGTGGGGACCGAAGTTAGTCGCCGGCGACCGCTTGTGCGGCTGGTGATGGGGCAACTGACCGAATTTGTTGGCCGTCGACAGGTGGTGGCAGCGGTGCGATGCTTGCAGCGGGGACCAAAGTTAGTCGCCGGCGACCGCTTGTGCGGCCGGTAGTGGGGCTGCCGGCGAGTTGGGGGGGGGGAAGACAATGAAAATTAGGCTTTATAGTATTAATTTAAAATTTTTAAAAATTACTCAGTATATACATACAAGGGTAGTTTTGACATTTTAAAAATACGTATTGCTGACATCATTAAAAAAGTACACTTTTTGGACGGAAACCTGACGGATGGATACGGGTGATACATTTGAAACACTTTTGGTCACGGAATGTTACATTTTGAAACTTTGTGTCCTCGCGTGTAATTACCCCCAAACCTCAGGGACATAGGTGTAATTAGCCCTTTTATTTAATATTTATTTGTTATTTTTCTTAGTGATTATCCCTATTAGAAAAAGGAAAAAAAGAAAATAAAAAAATAGACGCATTACTTGTTTAGGTTATTTTTCTTGTTCAGTTTAATTTTAGTTTTTTGCTTGTTTATTACTCCCCGTCTCTAAAAAACAGATTATATTTCTTTTTTGAGTCGTCTCACAAAAATTGATTACTTCCAAATTAGGAAATATTCTGTAGGTATTTTTACATATTTACCCATTTTATACTTTTTTATTCTATTTCTCTCATCACATTTAATTCTTTACCAACTTATTTTCTCTCTCTCATGTGCCACCACTTTACACTTTTTTTTATTTTATTTTTCTCTCCACATTTAACACTCTACCAACCAATTTTCTCTCTCATGGCCCACTCTCTTTCCCTCTCTCTCTAGAAGGTAAATGGGAAAGACACACAATATATAACTTAAATCCTTAATATACGTGTAAAGTCAAATGGATCACTCTTTTAAGGACGGAGAGAGTATGTTAATACTTGCTTAGTTATTTTTAGTCCTATTACTTTTTTATAGTTTGTGTATTTAATTTGTAATTGGTAGTTATTAATGTTACATATCAGATAAGGATGTCATCCAAATGTTATTTCACTTGCCTTTATAAACATCATGTAAAATATCTTTAGTATTAATGGTAGAGTTCTTAAACTTTTTAAAAAAGAAGCACAAGCGAAGCAACCCGAACATGCTACTCGGCGTGTCCAACGGCTCCTGCTCCTGCTCCGGGTCAGGTAGGATCCGCTCCCGAGGTCCACCTATATTATCCACACCGCCGCTTAGTAAATTCTTGCACGACAAGCCAGTCAGGTGCCGACACGTACACAATGGCTGGGCCACACGCCACAGACAAAAGCAAAGGAAGGGAGGAATCTGAATTATTCTTTGCTTGCATGCCACGTTGCCATGTTTTCGTGAAGTAATGAAGTCATGTAATTAAGTCGTTAAACACGAAAAAAGTCCACTCCTTAGAAAACAAGCCACCCATTAGGAACACTTGCACACTTGTTAGAGAAAAGGGTGCAGAACAAATTTTTTTTCTTTCTTGAAAGCCAGTGGGTTATAACTCTGTTAAGACTTGGTTTCTAAAGAAATACAGTCAGTGTGAGAGTTTAGCATTTGTCATCTTAAACAACGTAAAATGTTAAGTAACTTCCAATATCGGTCAGAATGAAGTAATTAAAGCGAGTAAGGTGTGATCGGCTGATCATAGGCATGGTCATGGCCTAACTTTGGTGCCACGATAAGAATTAGTATCTAACGCAAAAGAATGCTTTAGAGGAGGAAGAATCCACCAAGTATAAAAGGTGAATTATGGTTGCCAATTTGTATGAGCAGACCTAAAGAGCAATTTGCAGCTAGTGAAGGTGTAGGCACTCCCGTAAACTGAGTGGTATATGTATTCCTTTGCTTGTGCTGGCTGTGAATTAAGGACAGCTGAGTGGGGATTAAGAACCTCAAATCGGCTCTTGCCCGTTCTAGTTGACAAGATTATATGGGAAGTCTGTATCTCTTCACAGAGCGATCAACAACGATTGTAAAAATGTGTATTTTTTGGTGTTCATATGTTTGCATGTTGGAGAGTCAATGACATAGAAAAACTATGGTTCAATTTTTATGTTATCTAAATTTTCATGCAATAAAATCTCGTAACATACATAGAGGACTTACATGTATTAAAGGTATTCTATTGTGTGAAGTTGTTGAAGAGCTAGACTTCCCCAAAAGCACATAACCAAGGCTCATATATCTAGAGATAATGATCCAAGAAGGAAACCTAGCCGTAGTAAAAACTTAAAAGAGAGAAATGGGCCAATGGGAAACTTACGTCGGAGACGGCGCCATGACTAATTCGGTCAACCGCCGCGCACACGTACTTGTTGAAGAAAATGACACAGCATAAGTACTGATTAATTAAACTTGGAGGGGTCATTTTCTTGCCAACTCTTTCCATATGTAGCTTACTAGATTTTTGTTTTTGTGATTTGAGCTGATGATAATGACTTGGGCCTCATCTCCGACCGTTGTTGATTAACTTGCGATTTGTTTTGATGGGTTATGAGATTCGACGAGCGTAAGCGTGAGAGGTGTCGACATTTGATAATTTTTTATTCTTGTCTGTGTCTATAGATGTATTGACAAGTAATTAAGAGTTATATAGTAACGACCATCTAGGACAAATCTAAACGAGCATTTCAGCATACAGAAAATAAGAAAAAACAATCAGGAACCCTGCCACTATGAAGTCTGATAATTTGATTTTGGTTGCAAAGAGAAGTAAACCTTGTGTTTATTTTCGTGTGTGGCTAAAAGAGAATTAGTGTAGGTAAGCTACATTTGAGACTTCGTGAATAGAATAACCTTATATTCTCGAGGATACGTGTTTGTATATCTTGTTTGACAATTTGGAATATGGGTAGATTGAAGAGGGAATATGCCAGATTTTTAAGGGAATAACTTGGCAAGGTACACCGTTTTTTGTTGAGTCTTTGTTAAATCTCTCCATCGAATCGAAAAATGATTTTAACCTATGGTGTGATCTCTTTCTTTCTAGCTGTTCCTTCAGTTTATGGTGTAACTTACGAGCATACCGGTCGCTATTACGGCAGGATTGCTATCCAAAAAGAGTCGCTATTTATTGGAGCACGTGAGAAGAAGATAACAAAGCGTCCATCTTTGAATTCAACCTCAGCCTAAACCTTAGCCATATCTGTAAATTCAAATATGTAGCATGAACCTTAGCCATATCTGTAAATTCAAACATGTGATGTATCCGTATATAATGGTGTAAACCTTGCACTGTAAAGTGATGAAAAACAGATTTTAACAATCTATGTTTGCAAGTCTTGCTCTTTCATGGTATCAGAGCCTATATAGTCTCACGACTGTTTTTTTTTTCTTTTCCATGGCTTCCTCATCTTCTTCTACTTCACCCTCTGCACTGGTCTTTCCAGTAAACCACATCCACAACCTTGTTTCTGTCAAACTCACTACTGAAAATTACCTCCTATGGAAGAGTCAATTCTTGCCTCTTCTTCGTGGCTATGATCTTATGGGTTTTGTTAATAGGTCTACATCAGCTCCTCCAAAGTATGTTGATCCTGCTGAAACTGAAACTCCCAACTCTGAAGGTGTAGTTGTCACTCCCATCTCTGGAGATGTTACACCACAACTTAATCCTGCATTTATTCTCTGGCACAAGTAGGATCAATTGTTACTTAGCTGGTTATTATCGTCTCTCACTGAGCCGATCTTGGCTCAAGTTCTCGGTCTCAACACCTCGGCCGAAGTATGGTTATCCTTGGAGCATATGTTCGCTTCTCAATCCAAGTCAAAGATATTCAATCTTCGATATGATCTCCATTGTCTTAACAAAGGTGATCTCTCTATGCATGACTATTTTCAGAAAGGAAAGAAAATTCAAGACACTTTGGCTACTATTGGTCAGCCCCTTTCCGATGAAGATCTTATCCAGGCCTTGTTAGTTGGCCTTGGTTCTGATTATCACCCTTTTGTTACCTCCATCACTACTCGTGCTGATCCAATTTCTCTTGACAGCTTATATGCCTTACTTCTAAATCAAGAAACCCAACTTGAAAGACAACATTCTCGTGACACTTTGCCGTCTCCTCAAGCCCATGTTGCACAACATGGTCCGATGCATTACTACCGCTCATATTCGCCCATTAAACCTCATAATGCTCGTGGCGGCCAAAAGATCTTATCCAGGCCTTGTTAGTTGGCCTTGGTTTTGATTATCACCCTTTTGTTACCTCCATCACTACTCGTGCTAATCCAATTTCTCTTGACAGCTTATATGCCTTACTTCTGAATCAAGAAACCCAACTCGAAAGACAACATTCTCGTGACACTTTGCCGTCTCCTCAAGCCCATGTTGCACAACATGGTCCGATGCATTACTACCGCTCATATTCGCCCATTAAACCTCATAATGCTCGTGGCAGCCAAACTCCTAAAGGCAAGCACCAGAACCAATATCGTGGGAATGGTCAAAACACCAAATCGTTTCAGTCAGGCGCTCATGGATCTTCCCTCAAATTTTCATCTCGAAAACCTGCGTCCACCATTATTTGCCATCACTGCAATCAACCTGGCCATATTCGCCTTTATTGCCCAAATCGCACGCCTCCTGCACCTACTGCATATGTGGCTCTCCCTTCCTCCACTTCTCCTGCTGATCCTGCCTGGTATCCAGACTCTGGTGCAACCAACCATATCACGAATGACGTGAACAATCTCTCACTTCGTCATGAGTATCATGGTCCTGATCAAGTTCAAGTGGGTGATGGTAAGGGTTTGCATATTCATCATGTTGGATCTTCTTTGTTAAATTCTTCCACTAAAAATTTTAAATTAAATAACATGCTACATGTTCCTTCCATGTCCAAAAATCTTCTTTCTGTGCGTCAGTTCACCACTGACAGTAATGTTTTCTTTGAATTTCATCCTACTTTTTTTCTTGTCAAGGATCGTACTTCGGGGATAGTTCTTCTACGCGGCACAATTAAAAATGGCCTCTATCAACTTCCTTCTCTCCACACGTCATTACTGCGCTCAACTCAGTCATTTCCATCTGCCTTGGTTGGTGTTCGAGCTCCATTGCTGCTATGGCACAACCGTCTTGGCCACCCATCTTCTAGAATTGTCTCTCAAGTAGTTCGTAGATTTTTGCTTCCAGTTATGTCAAATAAAAGTAATTCTCTCTGTAAGGCCTGCCAACTTGGCAAAAGCCATAGGTTTCCTTTTCAATCTACTCATATATATTGTCTTCTACTCCGTTGGAAATAATATATAGTGATTTATGGGGTCCTTCCCCCGTTGCTTCTCATGAAGGCTACCGTTATTATGTGCATTTTCTCGATGATTTTAGTCGTCATATTTGGATTTTTCCTCTTAAACTCAAATCTGAAGTCTTGCATGTTTTTATTCAATTTAAAAACTTAGTGGAGAATTTAACTGGCCACAAAATCCGCACACTTCAAACTGATTGGGGGGGGGGGGGGGTGAATATCGTTCTCTACATCATTTTTGTCAGGAAAATGGTATTTTTCATCGTCGCCCTTTCCCCCACACTCATGAACAAAATGGGGCCGCTGAACGCAAGCATCGCGACATAGTTGAAAAAGGTTTATCACTTTTTGCTCATGCACACCTTCCTCAAAAGTTTTGGGATGATGCTTTTCTCACATCGGTATTTCTTATTAATCATCTACCATCACCTCTTATCGGTCACATGAGTCCTATTGAAAAATTATTCAAGGCTAAACCCGACTTTGATCGATTAAAAGTGTTTGGTTGCTTATGCTATCCATTTATTCGACCCTACAATCGCCACAAACTAGACTTTCCATCCAAAGCATGTCTTTTTCTTGGTTATAGCCTTGTTAACAAAGGCTACAAATGCATGGACATCAATTCCGGTCAAGTTTAATTCACACCCCACGTCACCTTTGATGAAAATACTTTTCCTTTTCATCCGGACACAAAAATTACACACAATAACCCACATTTGTATCCCCCTACCTCTCACGTGGGTCCCCACCCATTATCTCTTACTCTCCCAACCTGACTTCTCCTTCTTTTACTCCACCCACCAGCCGTCCTTTTCTCCTTCCAACTCCTCCCTTATCTGACCCACTTCAATCTCCACCAAATCTCTCCATTCAACAAATTCAATCCCTTCAAATCCTCCACATACAATATCATCTAACTCCAATCTTATCTCATCCCCACAGATTTCTAATCCACCTATCTTAACTACCTCCACGCCTATTTCATCTCCTCCTCCAACAAATTCTATCCAAACATCAGTACCTCCCTCCACTGCACACTCTCCTCCCACAGCAACTCACGACTCCCCACCCGTGACACATGACTCTGCCTGCACCAAAACACTAGCCCACCCATCTTCTGCTACTCTTACTTCCACACACCCCATGGTCACCCGTTCCCGAGACGGTACACGCAAACCAAAAGCCTACACTGCATCCAAATACCCTCTTGTTGCCTTTGTGTCTGAACTTGAACCCATCAACTATTCTCAAGCCTCTAAGCATCCCCTTTGGCGTCAAGCGATGGTAGAGGAGTACACCGCTCTCATGCGGAATCAAACATGGACGTTGGTTCCCCCACCCTCTACTGCAAATATAATTGGTTGTAAATGGCTCTTTCGTCTCAAACGAAACGCTGATGGCTCCATCGATCGGTACAAGGCTCGTCTTGTTGCGAAGGGTTACAAGCAACAAGAAGGCATTGATTACGGTGAGACATTTAGTCCTGTCGTCAAACCTACCACCGTGCGTGTGGTACTTTCTCTTGCTGTTTCGTGTGGCTGGCCTCTTCGACAGATTGACGTCAATAATGCATTTCTAAATGGTTTTCTTACAGAAGACGTCTACATGGTTCAACCACCCGGTTTTCAACACCCGCATTATCCATCATTTGTTTGCAAATTGCAGAAGGCACTCTGTGGTCTTAAACAGGCTCCGCGGGAGTGGTATTTTCGTCTATCTCAGCGGCTACTTGAATTGGGTTTTCAAGTCCGTCAATCTGACTCTTCCCTTTTTATTCTTCGGCATGGTTCTACATTTATCTGTATTTTAATCTATGTTGATGATATTGTCATTACCGGCAATTCGGACGTTGCCATCAACAAACTTGTTTCTGATTTGAACTGTGCATTTTCGTTGAAAGATTTGGGTCCACTGAATTTTTTCTTGGGAATTGAAGCTGTTCAGACTCCATCTGGCCTCATTCTTCTTCAGCGCAAGTACATCATTGACCTGCTTATCTGCACGAATCTATCGGATGCAAAACCAGTTCACACCCCCATGTCTACGAGCACTCAACTCTCGCGTCACTCTGGTGAACCTCATTCATCTACATTTGAATATCGGAGCATTGTTGGGGCACTTCAATACCTATCATTTACACGCCCTGGTATTTAGCGAGATATAAATGGAGCACCGATGCTCATATCATCTTCGCAAAATGAATTTCTTTTTCTCTCGTTTTTCTACTTCGTTCTTTTTTGAGTTTTAAATTAAACGAGATGCGAGTCATTTAGATAAGCTTTAGTTCACACAGCGTGAGGGTAGGGAGGGTCGTCATCCCACATTTGTCCAAAATTCACACTAGGAGGAGGAGAGTAAGCCACAACATAAAATGGTTCCTTCTGGGTCCAAGCCATCGTAGCTAGATCTAGAGGGAGACAGAGGTGGGGCAGCAGAAAACTGACGCATGGAAGAAGTATTCACCAGTGACTGTGGCTACTTGTCGTACATGAATGCTTTTGGAAGAAAACGATGGAACCAAAAGGACCTACTTTGAAGAAGATGTTATTCAAAATTGTGTCCGTCGCAATCCGTTTTGTTAAAAGAAACTAAAATTCTTTTGTATAATGATAGTTATTAAATATACTTAGTTATTTTAGATTCGTGATGATAAACAACAAATATGTCTACAAAAATATCATTAATAAAATTTAGTGGCAATTAATAATTACCGTACATAAGGTTCTAAGCTCAAAAAACAGCCTAGAGTTGCTTTCTTCTTGGTTCTAGCTGTGGGTGTCCAAATGGCCGTGAGCTTCATTTCATGGACTTAGCTGAAGGGGTGCTGCATGGCGACCCGTTGGACTATTTCCATATCTGTACGGCGGAATAATAGAGATTAAGCTTAAAATGAAGCCCATCTTGAATATTAGAATTGAAGCCCATTGAGCTCCTTTCTTCCTTTCCTTTTGTTTAGCACAAATAAACAAATTAAAAAAAAAAACAAGACATTGTTTTTTAACATGTTTCATGAATATCTATGTCTGAAGGAGCCCAAATTTAGAGTAAAAGTCAAGTATTTGTATTAATGCTAAAAAGTGCCATTGAAAAGCAAACGACTCCTTAACAATGTAAGTGTTGGCTGCAATACGCGGGTTTCAGATCACCTTTCCTACTTTGCGATGAGAAATAATATTTTTCTAAACCAAGTCATGGAATACTATTTTGAGATTGATTAGGTCCAACACCAAGCTAATAAACAACGTATTTTTCTACAAGACAAATGCTCCAGAAGTCCCTTTTCATGCTGATGAAACTGCAATTGGACTTCTCGATCACAACATGAACCCCAACACTCCATGCATACCAGCCAAAAAGCATATCGACCAACTTTTCCCCTCAAAACCCAACTCTCTTCTTTAACCGTTATGGCAGAACTTCTGTTCTCTCCTTCAGCTCCAAACCTCAAGCTTGTTGGAAAAATTCTCAATCCAATGACCAGCAGGAGCTTGAGGGGTCACATTATTGCACACACTTTTTCTGGCTCCTTAGCTGATTTGATTTCCAGTGCAAATCCTCTGATTTCTCTCTTCCCAGACACTGCAGATTGTAACAGCCATAGATAACTGAGACCATATTCTAAAAGGTTGAGAGATGTATAGTTTACAAAGTACATGATTCCAGATTCCTTTGACCAGATTGCATCCCACAAAGAGATACTCAATGGTTTCCTGATGCTGATCGAGAACATAGGCTGCATTGATCATCATTTACTACGGAGTAATATTCGAGGCTTTACGTTCATCTTTGGTCTTTAGTTTCCTTTTGCGCAGGAGCCATAATATAAAGACACATATTGGGATGTACCAAGAAAAGCATATTATCTTCCACCGTGACACCGTAGGACAGTGAACTCGATCTCATAGCATTCCAAGCTGAATTAGTGCTGAACTTGCCACTGGGATGTGGCATCCATTTAATGTGTGCAGCCTATCTTCTCAGCACGTGCATCAGACATGAAATATTCGAACTGCACCTGTGGTCATGAAAGTTTTCGAAGAGACTATATGAATTAATAACGGCTACAATTGGTAAATCCACAGTCAAAACAGTTTCTTTTCCTTTCACTTTCCTTGGCTTTCGGAGCAATGGAAATAGAAGTTCCCGTCACGTTTCAAGGAACCCGGTCATCCGGAGGATGGAATTCCGCACTTCACTCAAGTCCCTCCCTTTCAAAGTCCTCCCATTTCCCGTGCAGACGGAAAACGCCATTTTCCCCGATATCCGCCTGCCCAGGATCACGTGCGGCGGCACTCTCTCGTCCTCCTCTTCCTCCAAAATATCCGAGTGATCCCCGTACCGGAACCAGGAACTCTCGGACCCATTTTCCGGTATGTTAACCGGAACGGAACTCTTCTTCTTCTTGTTCTTCTTCCTCTTCAGCTTGTTGCTGTTACCACCCCCCAAAAACTCCCGGGAATTCGGATTCCCTTCGAAGTTACACGTCTCACGATGATTCTCCTGACCATTTTCAGCGAAAATAACCTCGGATTCTTGGAACTCTTCCGCCATAGAAGAAAAATACGGGCTTATCGAAAACTAACAACCCAGTTCGTCGAACGGGAGCGGGAGCAAAAGAAGGGGTTAAGATTTGTGAGAAGGGGAATGGAAATTCAGGAATTGGGAAGAAAGTGGGGGAGGGAATTTATAGGAATTTGTGGGGTTGAATGATTGGGGGTTTGGGGGGGAGAGAATGTGAATCGTAGTGAGTACACTAAGGGTGTGTCGTGAGATGGCGTCACACACAGTAGAGTGCGGCCCCGGGTTTCTTTGTCTTAAGCCAGCTTCCTTCCGGCCTAAAACTGTAGAAAACTAGTAAACAAATGGAGAGGGGCTCTCTGTTTCTCGAGGCACACGGCTTTGTCTGTATGAACTTGATTGTGTGTGCAATTGACTTAGCTTTGTGTGGGTGGTACTCAAGACCACAATGTACTGGTGAATAAAACGGAGTAAAGGTGCATCAGAGGTGTTCAATGCACCGAAGAAATAAGTACTACCTATGTTTGGATTTTTTAGCTCAAATTTTCTTGTGACAAGACCGCTTTCCTTCGAATTCGCTAGGTCTCTAAAAGCTTATGTTATTCTAAAATACGTCGAACAATGTGTAATATGCTTTGACACTCACGCATACAATTTTACTTAAAATTCTTTTCACCTTTCGGGTGCTAACCCAAGACAATGTGCATAAAATTAGTGTAAATAAGTTAATATAATTTAGTTAATGAGTCTAATAATAAGTAAAACGTAGAAAAATAAGAATTCTGAATAAGTAAAATTTGGAAAAATACTGTATAACCATCCCTTAGTATCAGAAGTAAACTGTCAAAATTGGATTAAAGAACCATAGCGACCGTACAATAAGAAAAGGACGGGAGAAGATGTATCCATTGCTTCCTTGTTGTTCTGAATGTTACTTATTTAGTATGCAAAGTTGTTTTTTAATAGGTACTTGGTAGGTAGAAAAAGAAATTAAATGAGGTCACCTAGGTTAAATATAATGGCCTCACACGTGAGAGGGTGTCACAAGACAACAAAATACACTTAATAAACAATTTCTATCGGATTAACAGCCGCACTTTACTTTCTCTTATATTTTAGTTTTGTCATTACAAAATTTAACAGAGCTATGGAAGGATCTTTTAGTACCAAAACTAAAAGTGGAAGTAACAAAAAAAGGAGTAACGAAATTACCATCCCGACCCATCAGTTGGAAAAAAAAAAGATAAATAGGATTGACAAATGTATCGCTTTGACAAAGTTATTTCTCTCTTTGGTTCACAAATGTATCGCTTTAACCCATCAGTATTTTCTTCTTGTAAGAAAGTTAGGAACGTAAAATTTGAGCAATACAGGCATGAATATCTTGAAGGAAATATTAATTCTCAGATGAATGTAAGTGTTAAAATCAACTACGTGAGTGAATTGATGAAATCCGTATCCCGGGTAATATTAATTTTAGGCCAAGCCAGAGTTAATAATTCACATGGTAAGACCATTTTGGCTACCATTAAGTGAAAAGTAAACAAAAACATAAAATATGATACTTTTGGCTTTTTCGTCTAGATGATTTATTACATTAGAGATTCATTGTAACAACGTTGGTGATAACAGATTGTCACTACGATTGCTTTGTCGCTGCTATGAAGATTTACAACGACAATTTCTTTGTCGTCAAAATGCATTTAACGATATGTTTCCGTTCAAAACTGTTAACATCTTCTTCTAGTTAAGCTTATCTTTTCTACTATGCAGCTATGCTGTACCTGTAGGACTTTATTGTGCAAGAATTCATGCAAAAGTCTCTTTAACTATAATGTTTAGTCGCTCTCCATTCTCAAAGTCAATTGTGTTTATCCATTCAATCGCTCCCCGTTCATTTTCAAAGTGTATGACACGCTCCGTACTCCATTACCATACCAGCTGAACAGAAATTTGTGGCAAAACTTCTCCGTCCATTGAATATATATAAAATAGGTGGAACTAAAGCAAAAGTATAAAAGTATGTTTTTATTTGTCAAAGAAATTTACGAACAAGTGGTACGGTGCCGTTTCATCTGCATGTATGTGTTCTCAATAGCTTTTCTTCTTCTGACGTTAGGGTTAATAATATGATATTACCTTTTTTGCCCAAGTAGAACTCGAGCACTTGTTTATTAGACCTTTTGAGAAGATTAACTTAAACGCTTCTTGAAGCTTGTTTTCCCAAGTAGGCCTTCATTTTACTTGATTTATTCAATATATTTGACTGAAATCAAATGCTATAAATGAAATTAAGGTATTTGAGGACGGACTCTTTGAAGATTAGTCTCTTTTGTCCCATATATAAGTACATTAAATTCTACACCCTCCGTCCCTAAAATATTGATCACTTTGACTTTTCAGATATATCAAGAATTTAAATTATGTATTGTGTATTTTTTCTTTTTTACCCTTTATAGAGAGGGGGGGGGGGAGTGAGGCATGAAAGAGAAAATTGGCTGGGAGAGTGTTAAATATGAAGAGAGAGAAATAAAATAAAAAGGTGTAAAGTAGTAGATCATGAGAGAGAAAATGAGTAGGTAGAGAGTTAAATGTGGAGAGATAAATAAAATAAAAAAGTATAAAAAATGTAAATATATAAGTATACTTACAGAATCTTTCTTAATTTAGAAGTGATTAATTTTTGTAAGACGACCCCAAAAAAAGATGATCAATTATTAAGAAACGAAAGGAGTACTGGACACTGGACAATGACATAAGCGAGTCCGGAAGCGGATGGATAAATGCGGGAAGACAAGAGTTTTAGGAGGGGATCATTTGTCTTTCTAGTCTTCGACGTAGAAAAGAATATATTAAACTAGTGAATCTCAATATCTCTTTAAATAACTTCTTCACGATCCCAACTCGAAAAATATCAGGCTGGTTTGACCATAGTTATTCCCTTTCAAATTTGACCGTGGTGATCACGGCCCTGTGAACACGTGCACCACCCCTTTGCAAGGAATTCTTTAAGTCTTTATTCTAGTTGAGCATCATCCAAATTTTATCCCCAAAGTCTTCTGAGTAGAATTGGGTCTTGGACCTCACACGTACAGACACCTAAATATTGTCCCATCACATAGACAAAACTGGGTTTATTTATGATTTTAGTACATTAAATCAATCAACTCCATCTCCGCTAGAGTACGACAAAACGTAAAGCTCATATATTACCTCTCCTTCAATAAAAAGAGGAAAAAAAACGAAAAGAACGCATGCAAGTCAAACTAAGCCGATCCAAATTTGGTTAAAAATATCTCATCAAAATAAGGGAATTATAGGAGCCCACAATACAACAATTTAAGAAAAGATTGTATAACAGCTACCACAGAAGCTACAACCTACTTATAATAATAATACAACAACAACTATTGTAGAAGCTACAATCTGTGCCTAGATTAGTAAAATGATCTCCGCTAATATCTATTCAATGAGAAATCCTATCAAAGGTGCTGTAATTTTCCATTGCATGTCATGGTAGCCAACGATATTACTTTAGTTAATAATCTTTAGCTTTTTAATAGAATCTTGCAAGAATAGATACAATACCAATATAACGAATGGTATCATACGAGATGATAGTCTTGATTAAATCATGCTTGAGAAACGATAACCTGTTATTATTATTGTTTTTTATGTACCGTATCTTGTACCACTAGCTCATTTAATTATATGGTCAATATGGTTTTTATCTAAATTAAAAAAAAACGATAACCTTGGAAGTTGATATTGCTTAAGGTAGGTAATATTAGAAACACAAGTACAGCTGCAAGCCATGGCTGGAGCCGCGGGTTGGAAGCCACCCAAACGCCCTAGATAATCCTCACCGCCGCTTAGTAAATTCTAGCACGACAAGCCAGTCAGGTGCCGACACGTACACAATGGCTGGGTCACACGCCACAGACAAAAGCAGAGGGAAGGGAGGAATCTGAACTATTCCCTGCTTGCATGCCACGTTGCCCTCCCAGCCCATGTTTTCAGTAAAGTCATGTAATTTAAGTCGGTAAACACGAGACAGAGTCCACTCCTTTGCAAACAAGCCAACCCATAGGAACACACGCACACACTTGTTACAGAAAAAGGGTACAAAACAATTTTTTTTTCTCTTCCTTGAGAGCCACTCGGTTATATCTCTCATAAGACTATGAGAATTTAGCAAACGTAAGCTCGAACAACGTAAAATATCAAGTAATTTCAAATCTTGATTATAATAAAGTCCCTAAAGCAAGATGTAACCACTTGGTTCTAGTTGACAAGTTTATACAGGAAATCCGATCAACAATCATCGTAAAATGTGTGTATTTTTTGGTGTTCATTTGTGTGCATTTTGCAGAGTCAATGAGATAGAAAAACTATGGTTCTTAGGGGGTATGGTTAGGTTCGAACAGCTTTATAAAGCTTCTAGCCTCTTTTGATCTCCCACTTCCTTATCTGTTTTCTTTTGGATACAATACAAACAATTCCGTTGCCTATGCATTTCGTCCTTGAGAAAATGCAATTTAATTCTTGAGTAATTATGCATTTGAATAAAAAAAAAAGGAAGTTCAGTTGGACATTATTACATGCCATTTGGATAATAAACCAAAACTACATCATATTGGTACAGCCCGGCAAGATAGCTCTCAAGGAGTGTGGACGGCGAGACGAAGAAGAGGGGAAGGAAGATAGCAGTTTTTGGAGCGGGGATTGGGGGAAGAAGATGAGCCTGCTATCTTCCTTCCCCTTTCTTCGTCTCGCCAGCTAGATCAGTCTGTTAATTCTCTCCAGCTAGATCACGTGCAAGGAGCAATGGCCGGGTTGCTGGACCAATAAGACGGTGCCACGTGGAAGGGTAGCAGGATGAGCCTGCTTCTTGGTGTGCAGCAAAAATTTTTTCGTGCACAAATAAATAGGATGCAAATTACACTATAATTAATGAAGGAGGGCTAATTAAGTATGCAAAATAATCGAATTAAAGACCTTGCTAAACCAGAGATGTCATACCATATTAAGCTACCATATGCTCTAAAAATTTAAACTATTAGAGATTAAACTCAAAAATATATATCATGCTATAACAGACGTGGATGATTTACCTTTGACCTGTCTTAAGAGGTGGACTTAGTATGATACACACAAGCCGCCTGTGATACCCCTTACTGCTAAATCACAAAATAATGGTTAGAAAATAGTTTTCCCTGTACAATTATTTTTCTTTCAACTTAGTTATCAAGATGTGGTCATTATATGTGGCATGTCTTATGGGATCGATTGAAAACAGAACGCATTTTTAACTTGATCCTCAACTCTTGGATTAGTGAAAAGCATAGCATATCTTTTCAAACACAATTTTGCAAGTGAAAGTAAAGTGTTTTGGCCATAACTTTAGTGGTTCCAATTTTACTTAAAATTCTTTTAACCTTTTGGGAGCTAATTAACCCAAGACAATGGTATATAAAATTAGTATAAATAAGTTAATGTAATATAGTTAGTGAGTCTAATTATAAGTAAAACATAGAAAAATTTCGAAATAAATAAAAATTGGAAATACTGTATAACCCTCCCTTAGTATCAGAAGTACACTGTATTAAATGCTTCTTTGTTGTTACGAAAATATTGAATGTTTCATAAATTTAGTATGAGCACGTCAATGAGGACCATGGCTTGAAATGTGACTGTGGATAAGTGTCGAAGTTAATGAATATAAGTATACAACGTTGTTTTTTTTTTATAGGTACTTGGTAGGTAGAAAAAGAAATTAAATGAGGTCACCTAGGTTAAATATAATGGCCTCACACGTGAGAGGGTGTCACGAGACAGCAAAATACACTTAATAAACGAATTCTATCGGATTGACAGTTGCACTTTAATTTTTCTTACATTTCAATTCTGTCATTACAAAATTCAACAGAGCAATGAAAGGATTTTTTAGTTCCAAAAATAAAAGTGGAAGTAACAAGAATATTATCCCGACCGATCAGTTGGAAAAAAAGAAGATAAATAGGATTGACAAATAATGAGGTGGTGCCGAGTGTTAGTTTTGTTTTTCCATAGTATTTTCTTCTCGTAAGAAACTTAGAAACCTAAAATTAGAGCAATGCAGGAATGAATATCTTGAAGGAAAGATTAATTCTCAGATGAATATAAATGTTAATAAAATCAACTAGGTGAGTGAATTGATGAAATCCATATCCTAGGAAATATTAATTCTAGGCCAAGCCAGAGTTTATAATTCACTGGGTAAGACCATTTTGGCTACCATTAGGTGAAAAGTAAACAGAAAACATCTTACAAAATATACTGCCACTGGAGATTCAAAATATGATAATCAATCAAAAGCTTTAGTTTTGGGGAGAATAAAATCGGTAATTAAGTAGGTACATATGTAAAAGAGGGAGTTTTCTCCATATATATTTGGGTTTTTCAATTCCTATAGATGATCTATAACATTAGGGATCCATTTTAACAACTTTACTTACAAAAGCATGTCAGTACAATTGCTTCGTTGCTGTTATGAAGATTTATAGCGATAATTTCTTCATCGTTAAAATGTATTTAGCGATATGTTCCTACCACAAATATTTTTCCGTTCAAATTCTAGGGGCTAGAACTGTTAACATCTTCTTCTGGTTAATCTTATCTTTTCTACTTTGCAGCTATGCTGTACCTATAATGTTCAGTCGCCCTCCATTCTCAAAGTCCATTGTGTTTATCCATTCGATCGCTCCCTTGTTCATTTTCAAAGTGTATGACCATACCAGTTGAAGAAAAATTTGTGGCAAAACTTCTCCGTCCATTGAATATAAATAAAAAAGGTGGAACTAAAGCAAAAGACAAAGTGTGTTGTCATTTGTCAAAGAAATTTACGAACAAACAAGTGGTACGGTGCCGTTTCATCCGCATGTATGTGCGGTCAATAGCTTTTCTTCTTTTGACATTAGGTATTACTTATTTGATGTTACCTTTTTGGCCAAGTAGAACCCGAGCACTCGTTTATTAGACCTTTTGAGAAGATTAACTTAAAACACTTTTTGAAGCTTGTTTCCCGAGAGGCTTTCACGTTACTTGATTTATTCCGTAAGTTTTGATTGAAATCAACAAAACTTATAAATGAAAAGGTATTTAAGGACGGACTCTTTGCAAATTGACTTTTAAATTTCTTTAGTCCTATATAAGGACATTAAATTCTATTAGGGCACTAGACAATGACATACGTGAGTTGGGAAGCGGATGGATAAATGCCAGAAAGAAAGAGTTTTAGGAGAGATTACTTGTCTTTCTAGTCTTTGATACGGAAAAGAAAATTAAACTAGCCAATCTCAATACCTCTTTAAATAACTTCTTCATGATCCAAACTCGAAAAATATCAGGCTGTTTTGACCATCGTTATTGCCTTTCAAATTTAACTGTGGTGATCATGGCTCTTTGAACTCCTGCACCACCTCTTTGCAGGGAACTCACAGGTCTTTATTCAAGTTTTTGCAGGGTCTTGGAGCCATCATTCAAATTTATCCCCAAAGTCTACTGTACGGCTCTTTTCTTATAGGGGAAATGACAAACGACCCCCTCATGTATCTCGGGTTTGCAGAATGATCCTTCGGGTATTAATTTTGACAATTTATCCCCCTCATCTATCAATAATTACACCTGGCTAAATGTTGACATGAAACTCCAAAAATACCCTGTACATTCACTAAAATGCCAAAGGACATATGAAAAATGAGAGAGAGAAAAAAAAACCCAATAAAGATCCAACTAAACCACCCCCCACCTTGCCCCTACTTGCCCACCGCCCCCTTTTCGTCCTCCCTTCATTGCTGCCGGCCCCCTTCCCCGATGCCCCCGTCAAACCCCCGTCCATAGAGCGATGCCCTCCTCTCTCCTCGTCCAACCCCCCATTTCCTTCCTTTTGTCCTGTCACCGAACAAATCACAGATACGCCACACCACCCCGTTGCCTGAAACAACAGCCGACACCCTCCTTTCCCCTCGCCGCTACCATCATTGACCACTCCTATCTCTTTCTCATCTCACCATGCCGAACTGGGTTTTGGTGGTTCTGGTTTGAGATGCGAACAGCTTTTTGTGGTGATTTGTTGTGGTGGCAGTGTGCAATGGTGGGTTGGGTGATTGTGGACTTGTTTGTGGTGTTGGTTATGGGTGGCCACGTGTGGTGTTGCTGGTTTGGTGGCTGTAGCAGTATGGTGGTGGTGGCGGTGTGCGATGGTGGGTTTGGTGGTTATGGGTGTTTTGTGGTTGTTGGTTATGGATGGCAGCCATATGGTGGTGGTTTCGTGGTGGTTCTTGATGGGTTTGGTGTTTAGAAGTTATGGTGGTGGTTGAATTGTGGTGGTTTGGTGGTTGGCGTTGGTGGTGGTGCTTTAGTGGGAATGAAAAATTGAGGAAGAGATATGAAGAATGAGAATTATCAGATTAAGGGGCATTTGTGTCTTTTTCCATGCCAATTCAACAATTAATTGTCTAAGATTGATCAATTGTACTCAATTGCAAAACATTGATAGTTAAATGGGTCAATTGTAAAAATTAATACCCGAAGTGGTTGACCCGCAAATCCGACATACAAGAGGGGGGTTGTTTGTTATTTCCCCTTTCTTCTAAGTAGAATTGGGACTTGGACTTCACATGTAGAGACCGCCAAATATTGTCCCATCACAAAGACAAAATTGGGCTTATTTATGGTTTTCGTGCTCCCATCACGAAATTAAATCAATCAACTCCATCTTCTCTAGAGTCTGACAAAAACGTAAAGCTCAAAAATTACCTTTCTTTCAATAAAAAGAGAGAAAAAAATAAGGTGAGAACAAAAGCAAGTTAAACTAAGCCGAACCAAATTTAAAAATATCTCATGAAAATGAGGGATTCACAAGAGCCATTCCCATAGTATAATAATCTAAGAAAAGATAGTACAACAACTACGGCAGAAGTTACAACTTATCTACAATAGTGGTGCAATAATTACCGTAGAAGTTACAACCCGCCTACATTTGTATAATGAAATCCGCTAATATCTAGTCAATATGAGAAATCCTATCCAAAGATACAGTAATTTTCCATTGGATGTCATGGTAGCCAACAATATTACTTCATTTAATAATCTTTTGCCTTTTTAATATAATTTCTCAAGAAAAGATACGATACCATATAGCTAATAGTATATCATTCGAGATGATAGCCTTCGTGTCCGTGGGTTGGAAGCCACCCAAACATGTTACTCGGCGTGTCCAACGGCTCCTGCGCCGGGTCAGGTAGGATCCGCTCCCGAGGTCCACCTATATTATCCACACCGCCGCTTAGTAAATTCTAGCACGACAAGCCAGTCAGGTGCCGACACGTACACAATGGCGGCGTCACACGCCACAGACAAAAGCAGAGGGAAGGGAGGAATCTGAACTATTCCCTGCTTGCATGCCACGTTGCCCCCCCAGCCCATGTTTTCAGTAAGTCATGTAATTTAAGTCGTTAAACACGAGACAAAGTCCACTCCTTAGAAAACAAGCCACCCATTAGGAACACACGCACACTCTTGTTAGAGAAAAGGGTGCAGAACAATTTTCATTTCTTTTGAAAGCCACTTGGTTATTGCTCGGGTAAGACTTGGTTTCTAAGAAAAAACAGTCGGTACGAAAGTTTAACGGTAAAATGTCAGGTAATTTCGGGTCTCGGTCAGAATGACGTAATTAAAGCGAGCAAGATATGACTTGCAGATCATAGACATGATTATGACCTAAATTTGATGTCACGATAAAAATTAGTATCCAACGCAAAAGAATGCTTTAGAGGAGGAAGAATCCACCAGGTATAAAAGATTAATTATGGTTGCCAATTTGTATGAGCAGACCTAAAGAGCAATTTGTAGCTAGTGAAGGCACTCCCATAAACTCAGTGGTGTACTCCTTTGCTCGTGCTGGCTGTGAATTAAGGACAGCTAAGCAGGGCTTGGGCATCTCAAATCGGCTTTTGCCTATTCTAGTTGACAAGTTTATACGAGAAGTCTGTATCTCTTCACAGAGCGATCAGCAACCATCGTAACGTCCATGTAGGACCTAAATGTATTAAAGGTATTCTATTGTGTGAAGTTATTGAGGAGCTAGACTTTCTCAAAAACACATAACCAAGGCTCTTATAGCTAGGGAGAATGGTCCAAGAAGGAAACATAGCGGTGGTTAAAGGGAGAAATGGGCCAATGGGAAACTTACGTCGGAGAAGGCGTCATGACTAATTCGGCCAACTGCTGCCCACACGTACTCTTTGAAGAAAATGACACAGCATATACACCGATTGATTGAGTATATACCAGGAGGGGCCATTTTCTTGCAACTCTTTCCGTGCGTGCCTTCTAGATTTTTGTTTTTGTGATTTGAGCTCGTGATAATGACTTCGGCCTCATCTGCAACGGTTGTTGATTAACTTGGAATTTGTTTTGATGGGTTATGAGATTCGTCGAGCACAAAGCGTGAGAGATGTCGACGCTTGACAAGCGAACGAGTTATACAGGACTAGCAACGATCATCACGACAAATCTAAATGTATATTTCAGCACACAAAAAAGAAGAAAAAACAATTAAGAATCCTGGCACTGTGAAGTCTGGTAATTTGATTTTTGGTTGCAAAGAGAAGTAAATCTTATGTTTTTTTTTCGTGTGTGGCTAAAAGAGAATTAGTGTAGGTAAGTTACATTTGAGACTTTTTAAACAAAATAACCTTATATTCTCAAGGATACGTGCTTATATATCTTGTTTGACAATTTGGAATATGGCTAGATTGAAGAGGGAACATGCTAGATTGTTAAGGGAACAACTTGGCAAGTTACATAGTTGTGTGGAGTCTTTGTTAAGTCTATCTATCAAAATGATTTCAACCTGTGGTGTGCTCTCTTTCTTTTCAACCAATTGATGGTGTAACTTATGGGCATATGGCTGGGTTGCCATCCAAAGAGAGTCTATTTGCACATTTAGCGACAAATAAATGGAGCCGCCAATGCTCATATCATCTTTTCAAAATGAATTACCTTCTTCTTCTTCACCTCTCTCTCTCTCTCTCTCTCTCTCTCACTAAACGAGATGCAATTTGGTTAAATACTCCCCCTGTGTTAAAATAATTGATCGATTTTTCTTTTTGAATTGTCTAAAAAAAATTAATCACTTTCTAAATCAGGTTAAGATTCTGTAAGACTTTTTTATATCTACCCTTTTATTTCTTTTAATTATATTATTCTCTCTATATTTAGTCTTCTGCCAACTTATTTTCTCTATTGTGACCCACTTCCTTTTTTTTTTTCTCTTTCTTTAAGGATAAAATAAAAAATACGTAATATATAATTTATTTATATCTTTAAGATACGTGTGAAATCAAAATTAAGCAATTATTTGATCTAGTACTTCTGTTCACACGGCATGATGGTAGGTAGGGTGGTCATCCCACATTTTGTCCAAAATTCACACTCGGAAGGAGGAGAGTAAGCCAAAACATAAAATGGTTCCTTCTGGGTCCAAGCCATCCTACCTAATATCCAGAGGTAGAGAGAGGTGGTGCAACGGAAAACTGACCCATGGAAGAAGGATTCACCACAGACTGTGGTTACTTGCAGTACAGGAATGCTTTTGGAAGAAAATGATAATAAAACCAAAAAGCAACAACTTTGAAGGGGATGTTATTGAAAAGTTTTCGGCTGCATCTGTTTTGTTAAAAGATTTCATATAGCGATGAACGATAGTGTTATTAAATATATTTAGTTATTTTGAACTCGTGACGGTAAAAAAATATCGTTAAGAATTGTAATAAATATGTCTACTATTAATAAAATTTAGTGACAATTAATAACCGACTCACAGTACATAAGGTTCTAAGCTCAAAATCATTCCCTGGCAGCTGTTTCTCCGCACTTGCTTTCTTCTTGGATTGAGATGGTTGATTGGTTCTAGCTGTGGGTGTCCAAATGGCCGTGAGCCTCATTTTCATGGGCTTAGCTGAAGGGGTGCTGCATGGCGACCAGTGGGACTATTTCCATATCCATACGGAGGAATAATGGAAGATTAAGCTTAAAACGAAGCCCATCTTGAATCTTGGAGTTGAAGCCCATTGAGCTCCTTTTATCTCTTCCTTTTGTTCAACATGTTTGATGAATATTAGAAAAATCTTTGTTGCTATTAGGAGAGTACGAAGATAACTCTATAACTTCATGTATAACAAATTTAGTGATTGCTAAATACACGGGGGTTATAGTTATCTTCCAACAAACCGGATAATAGTATTTTTTTCATCAATATATGTCTTACTTCTGATACCCAGATCAGATGTGAGATAGTATGCGACTGCCATTATAAGACCTTGTCTGTGATAAGTACTTGCTCGACTAACCCTTTTGAGGGAGACATTGTTTTCCGATAGGGCCGTGATTCCAGGTCGTTACCTGACCTATATGTTTGTCCTTTGTTTCTGCTAGCCGAAATTTTGTATTAATACAAAAAGTACTACTATAAAATAATTAAAAAAAAAAGGCGAAAGACTCCTTCGGTGTGAAAATTTTGGCTTCAATACGGGTTCAAATCCCCATCCTTATTCAACAATGTCAAAGGATGTTTCTCTAAAACTTAGTCATGGAATACTATTTTGAGATTGATTAGGTCCAACACCTAAACAACGTATTTATCTACAAGACAAATGCCCCAGAAGTCCCCTTTCATGCTGATGAAACTGCAATTGGACTTCTCACAATATGAACCCCATCACTCCATGCATACCAACCAAAAGCATATTGACCAACTTTGTCCCTCAAAGCCCCACTTTCTTCTTTGACAGTTATGGCAAAGCTTCTGTTCTCTCCTACTGCTCCAAACCTCAAGCTTGTTGGAAAAATCTCAATCCAATAACCAGCTGGAGCTTGAACAGTCACATTGTACACACTCTCTCCGACACCAACATTTGTGACAGTTCTGTTCACTGTCATTGTGCCGTTGAGTTCGCTGATTGCAAGAGATGGGTAGTTTAGGTCAGTTGGTGTGAGCAAAGTGTCCGGGCACTTGAACGATTTATCGACATTTTTTATGCCATTATTGCAGAGAAACTGCAGGTAATCGGCATAAGTAGCATCGTAAACAAGTCCGGGATCGGCTGCTTGCGTTGGTTTGAAGTGGCCTGCTCCATAGTGAAATGGGGTTGCCACACTTCCACGCACGTCCGTTATTGGCATTCCCATGTTATTATTTTGCCCGGCTGCCAAAGCAAAATTGTAAACACTTAGTAAAAAGTTGAAGTATTAAACTCAAAACCAATCAACAATGAGGAAAGAAGTCCATAAGACTCGTCTATTGATCATGAAGTACCATTTATTATTTGCCTGCTATGAGATCTTATCTCTCATCAACACAGACGAATCAAGAAGGGTCATCCTTCTGATGCATGCTATGAAAACAATATTGTCTGCATATCTCTCCTAGTCGAATCATGCTCGAGGTCTAATAAACAAGGGCGAGCATGACTTACGTGCTCATGAAATGGAATTTTTTGTGTTGTGATCATTGAAGTATTTTGGTATTAAGTGAAGAAATTTCTGAACATCCTTTAAGCTACTTGACATAGTATTGTTCAATAGTAAGCTCTGAAGACAAGGTAAATTTATTCTTTGACGCACCTCATTTTTTTCCAGGATATGCAAAGTTTTTAGCAACAATTGAAGTGTGAAATGCAAAATCACGGGGATCAGACATGAAATATTCCAAGTGTACCTGTCGTCATGAGAGCAGATCTTACAGCCGCGCTGCTCCAACCGGGGTGGATGGCTCTCACAAGCGCAGCCGCAGCAGCCACATGAGGGCAAGACATGGAAGTTCCCGAAATAATGTTGTACTTCACCACTCGATGATCATTAGGCAGTTTTGTGGGGGAAGATGCTTCACTCCATGCTGCCAAGATATTTAGTCCCGGAGCAGTAATGTCAGGCTGCAAAGAACCCCAAAGAGGCCAATTTTCATGAATGAAATCACTGAATAATGTTGTGCATCTATTTGTTACATCAGCTTTGCTGAGACCATACATTTCAATAGTCTCAGTAGGCCAAATTTGGCACCTGGTACCCCCAGGATACTGACTAACACCTAGTAGAAGTCATTTTTTTCACGATTAGCATGACGCAATTAGCTTTGCTTGAACTACATTGGGAGCAGTTCCCGTGCAGTTAAGTAGCACTAATTACCTTAAGAATACTGGGATCGAGACCATTTGGACCGGTTGAGGAGAAGGGAGCCATAAATGGTGCTACAATGTTATCTACTACTGTCTTCACTGGGACTATGGTTGCCATTGGATTGGTGTCATTCCTTATATAGTTTAAAATTGTGGCTGAATCATTGGAGAACACTACTGTTGCTGGAAGCACATGAGCTTCCACTGATATCCCAATTCCACTCAAAGGATTCTGAAGGATGAAACCAGCACCCCCAGCTCTTTTTACTTCCACACCCTTTTCCACATTGTAAGAATACCCACTGTAGCACAAGACAATCTTTCCTTCCACAAGCTCTGGTGAGAGGGTGCCATTAAGGCACAACCTGAAGCATCCAATGATTAAAGATTCATTAGTAAAATGATTATAGAGAAACTTATGGTAGCAATAATTGATGAGAATGTCTAGTTTCACACCGTTGCAAGTGACCTGTTTCCTTTTTTTAGCAACAAAATGGAGTGTGAACAATCACAAAGAAGTGGGAAAATAGACGTTTGTAGCATAACTGAGCAGGTTAGTAATCACTAACCCAGTGATATTAGCAGTTGTGCCAGGGACTTCTACATCTCCTGCATATACTAGAGGGTACATCTTCTCCAATTTGAATGGGGTCACTGTTTGTCCCTAATCATTGAAATCAGGAAGAAGAAATGGGCAAACATAGTTAGGACTTCATAGTTTTCATACTCAAATTAAACGGAACACTTTGAAACTTGAACATTATTTCGTCCCTATTACATATCCGTGAAGCAGTCAAGAAAGTTCGCTGAAACAGTTGTGATATGGCAATTTAGGGGTGTAATTGGAGCCCTACCACGCCCTACATTTCACCTATTTGGAGAAGTCCTAAGTAGATATGGGGCAAATGGAGAATCTAACCAAATAGGGCTATTTGGAGTTTTCTTATTTCTAAATTAACCCATATAGATTTTCAAAAACTAATTAACACATTTACCTGCTCTCTCTCTCTCTCTCCCCCCCCCCCCCCCCCCAACCCCACACACACACACACACAAACACCCACACATGCCCCGTGCGTGCACACACAGATACACAAACACACACAAGACTCCACTTGGCAGCCACCTGCCATTTATATGTTTTCGTTGTACCACGAGTTGTGGTACGACGAAATCTAAGAGTTGTGGCGACCATCAACAACAGGTATATTCTTGACGCAAATGATTAAAGGGGACACGGACAGCGCTTTGGCCGGGTTAGTACTGATCGCTCCATAAGTAAAATAAATGGAAAGCCCCATGTCCACCTAGGCCGAAAAAACGAGCTCATGCATATGCGTCCGTAGTAGCATCCTTTCATCGTGTGCTCGAGCTAGGAGACAGGGTCTGGCCTAAATACTTAGACGAGCTTGTTTGATTGCGCAAAAACAATCCTCGGCCTAGTCCTCATCAAAAGTATCAAACTTTAGAATCCATGGTAAACAAAAGATAGTGCTCAAGCTTCATCTTTTGGAAAATTTTATGCCACCGCGTTTTGAGCACTGTAGGAACTTTTGGTCCTCTAAAGTTTTTGTGCACTCCCAAAGTGAAAATTCTTGTAGAAGCCTGCTTATGGGCACACCGATTCCCCGCAGGAAAATTTTGGTAGAACATGCGAGTTATAAGAAGGTAGCTACAACATCTCGGATAGCGACAATTGACGGTCGCTAAATACAATTAGTAACATTTTTTATAACACTTTCAACGATAATCCTTATTAGCACTTTTTAGCGTCACTAAATAAAAATCACTAGAGACGTTTAACAACCATTAATTTTCATTGTACGGGGAGTTATAGCTATCTTCCAGCATCCCGGATAGCAATCAATTTTTTTTCTTTCCTGTGATGCCTATTCTCGAAGATATCCGCTACTATGTGCTTGTTAAAATGGTCAGCTCATCAAACTCTTCCGTCAATCGGGATCGGTTTTCAATTTTACAAAGCTTTTTGGAGGATCTTTTAGTAGTACTAGTCGGGCCGTACCATTTACATATCGTAGAGCTCTTTTGGTATCCGGTCCCACCTTTCTAGGGCATTTTTGTGGGTAAATTTTTTATTGAATATTAATGCAGTTCTATCATTTAGGCCAAAGAAAAAAATTATAATATGACAGTGTAAATACTGCTGCCCTTAATTTTTTGTGGAAATTTTACCTGGACTTGGATGCCATTCCCAAGCACAACTGGTGAACTAAACACTCGGTCAATGCTACTCGCACCAACGGTCAGGATCCAAGGTGCAACATTCCTAACGGTCGATGGTGTTGGACCTTCATTGCCCCCGCTGCATGTCACCACAATGTTGCGCTTCACTGCATGCAGTGCTCCGATTGCTATGCCATCACTTGTATAAGGAGCAAGATCAAATGGCACAATGGAGATGCTCAGGACATGAACGCCGTCGGCAATGGCATCGTCGAATGCTGCGAGCATGTCCTCGTCGAAGCACATGTTTCCCTCATTTTTCGACCTCCGTGGGATCGCCCAGCATACTTTGTAGATGGCCAAATGCACGAAGGGTGCACCGCCCGAGGCGGTGCCCTTGGCAAAACCTCCAAGAGCCGAAGCGTTGGCGACGGTTTGGCCTCCCACGGTGGAGGCCGTGTGCGTTCCATGGCCATCCTTGTCCCTCGGTGACCGATAGTCTTCGATCTCATTTAGAGGTCCATAATACGCCTCGTAACCTTTAAGATAGTATCTAGCTCCAATTAGTTTCCTGCAAAGAGAGAGTAAATAAATTGAGGTTCTCAAAGATTATTCAGAATTGTTTGAAAATAAGAAAAGATAACATAAAAGAAAGTCGGTTAGCAAGGTGGTCAAGGAGATTTGTTCATTTTCTTCAATTTAGGGATGGCAATGGGGCGGGTCGGATGCGGATCTTATAAAATCCGCACCCGCCTCGGTAGCCCTAAAACACCACTCCGCCCCCCCCCCCCCCCGCCCCGCCACCGGGTTATTTATATACGATACCATAACCGACCCTAACAAAGATTGAAAAACCCGTCCCCGCCCTGATCCGCCCCGCCCTTCCCCTGTAGCACTCTCAGAACTCCATGTAGTTTGTCGTTTCAGGCAAGTAATCAATCACAGTTCACTACAATTCTCATGGTTCATCACTTCACAGACTTCACAGAACACTGAATAATTAAAAATTCAATCACAACCAAAAAAAGAAAAATTAACTAAAAGAAAACAATTCAACCACAAACAAAAACAAGTGACAGATCGCGAAGGATCGGAGTGAAATCGAGACTAGATAAGATAATTATCCTCGATGGTGGACGGTGGACAGTGATCGCCGAGGTGGAGGTGGACGTCGCCTGTTCTGGGGAGAGGTGGACAGTGATCGCCGTGGTGGAGGTGGAAGCCGACAGTACGGGAGAGCTGTAGACTGTGGTTGCCGAGGTGGAGGTGTACGCCGTCTATGCGAGGGAGAGCTGGACAGTCACCGAGAGGTGGAAGTCGACGGTGTGGGGGAACGGTGGATTGTGGTTGCCGAGGTAGAGATGCGAAGGAGAGCTGGACGGTGGTCGCCGAGGTGGAGGTGGACGTTGACAGTTTGCGGGGAGAGAGAGGAAAGGGGAGCAAGGAGGCAACGGCGGTAGCTTGGCTGAGTGAAGAGAAGATAGAAAGAATTAGGTTGGGACTATATATATATATATATATATATATATATATATATATATATATATATATATATATATATATATATAAGTAGATGGACGGCAGAGATTAGCTAGTGTATAGCGGGTGGGTGCGGGTCACAGGTGGGTCGGATAGTGGGGCGGGTTGGGCAGTATATCATACCCGCCCCTAAGCCGCTGTGAAATTTTAAAAAAAATATCATACCCGCCCCATAACCAGGTCAAAGTCAAAATAACCCGCTTCTAAAGGGGCGGGGCGGAGATCCGCCGGGTGCAGGTCTAATTGCCATCTCTACTTCAATTTGTGTGTACAAACTTTGGGGCCAACACTGAGTGCAAATATTTTTTAGAATCTACCGGACCAATATGGGAGGTGCGCTCTTAAGACCGTCATGAGAGGAAACTTTATGTTGACTCCAAAAGTGGCACAACGATACTATTTATGTCCAAACCAAAAAAACATTTAGTTATTGCAATGTCCAAAATTGAAAAAAATAGCAAATTTTACCTATTGCAATGGGAAGAGTTAAAAGCAGGCCCTTCCTGGCAGGTCCCATTCCAGGAGCTTGGAACTGGTTCCATTCCTTCGTCGCTAAAACTTTCCGATTCCGGCCATACACCTGATTTATGGGAAACATACTTTATCAAAATTAATTAACCAGGCTTCATCAAAGTCTTCCATTTCTTCTACATATAGAAAACAGGATATTTCATAATTCGTGTTGACTATGATGGAAGCTTAACTACTAATACTTACAATTAGTTACTAAAAAATAGTTTTTAGTGATACTTATGACAAATGTAGGCTTTGATATCATTACTACGACATAAAGCACACCAAAAATGTCGCTAAAAGAATCATGAATTACATGACTTTTGACTAAGTAGCATGATAATTACTTAATTGAAAAGTATTTACTAAGAAAAAGTCAAAACCAAGTTTGAAGCCGGCTACATTTCTATATCTGTTCTCAAACGGTTGCCATAAAACTAACACTACTACTCGCAAATAACAACTATTTATATGTTGGTATCACTGAATATAGAAAAGGAAAAAATGATATGTAGGTTAGACTTTTAGCTTTAAGCCTTTAACACAACTTTGAAATTGTCGCTCTCCCAAACGTCTCATGCACTAAACGGCTTTTTTTTTTTTTTTAGCATTATTAGATTATTTTATTAGTTTGGATCAAAAGGAGTATTTTCGAGCCAATTTTAGCATAAATTGAGTCTAAGTTCCTCGATGCTGAACCTAAATTTAAACCGAGCAAACTCCCTTCATCATCAAGCCAACCCGGTCGTGGTTTGATTTGGTGTTACTTTGATAACAATTTATCTATCAAATGTTTCAAAGAAATTACCAGTGTCCAAGAGCCCAACAATGACATTTTTTCCACCATTGGCTTTCTGCAACAATTCTTCCTCTTCATTTGTGTGGTTTAGACCTCCTTTGCCATCACTTTCCCCTTCAAGTAGGTTCACAAAATCCCATGATCTTGTAGTTTGAAGACCGTATCTTCTTGGCCGGCTCCGAAACACAGAAACTACTTCCTCCATCTCTGTTCAATGAAAACAAAAAACCAAAAAACAAATCACTGCTATGTAAAGAGCAGGATCATGCATGTATAAACAAGAGTCCATGTTCATGTTTTATCAAACGTAGCAACCTCAGGGTTCCTACCTGATAACTTGGTAGCTTCATCCGGCGTCAGGAACGCCGAGAAGCCATTGATGATGTGCTTGTAACTGTAAACGAGTGAGGCTCTAGCTTCCTCTATGGATCCCTTCACCGAGTGCAGATAAGAGTGATGCAAATCTTCAACTTCACGCAACGTTTTCTCCCCGCTGTGTTCTCCAACATAGACAATGTAGACCTGCGATGCAGCACGAGGAGTTCAGATACGAGCTAATGGGTAGTGCAAACAAAGCAGAGTTTGCTGGACAAACCTGGCGCTGGGCAAGCGAGTTTGAGAGACGGAGAAGGACAAGGAGAAGCAAAACTAAAACGGAGACGCCCTTCATTTTTGGTTAGGATTTGTAGACTTGTTCTGTGGGTTTAGCTTCTCCATTTTGTGTTGCAAATGTGTTTATATTTGTGAAGAGTCTCCATATTTTAATTACCGTTGAATGTTTCCATATGTTGAGAGGTTCAACTGAAGAGGGGAAAACAATGTTCTATCTTCTATGAACATATGCATGACTTAAGAGGAAGCTGTATAGCTCAGAAAATGTCGCTAACTACATTTTAGCAGCATAAGTTTGTCATTACATATTTTAGTAACAACAATAAATACATTTTGATAGCAATCTTTCATCGGTAAAAGCTATTACAGCAGATGTGCTATACAGCAGTCGATGATGCCCTTCGTTTAAACGATAATTCTTCCTTAATTTGTGGATCGAATTCAATATCGTTCCAAAATACTGCTACTCCAGTATTTTGGACCCCCCTTGACTTTGGTTAGAGAAAGGCTCTCAAGTTTTGGCATAAGATTTTCCTCCAATCAATTTACTTTAATTAGAAAACCATTCTGTTTATCATTTTAGAATTTGAATTAGCGTAATCCTTGATATCTTTGTAACAGTTGTGTAGATGGGCATAACTTTTTCTTGTTCCCTAAATTGCTTCCGGAATGGTAATTATGATCTGCAAGAATATTATAGTTAATTATGGTATGAAACTGCTCCACTTAACGTTTGTTCAAAATTTTCACATTCTGCTCTCGCAATATTATTACAGTACATAGTATTTTAAGAGTTTATACAATTTCTAAAAGAAATGTTAAGATGAAGAAATGCTCTACATTGCCTATATTATCTATTGATTTTCTTAAGCAGGCCTACACACTGGCCCCAGCGCACAAATATTTGGTTTCGCACTTGCAATGACTTCTAGTGACGCGTTTTAATAATATGCAATTTTGGATACGACAAAACATTACGAAAGCAGCTTATGAGAGCAAAAAATGCTGTCTGTGATGACTTTTAGAAATAGGAGATAATCAATAACCTGTGGAAAATGGCAGAATATCAAAAGTCATAAATCATTTGTACCAAATTTATTTTCATTTCATTTCGTTTTTCAGGATTCTTCTATTCATTTATTTTACTGCTAGCAAAAGGGGTTACTAAGCTGACATGGCATTTAAAACGGAGTTATATTTTCGAATTAAGATCCTCTGCTGTACAGCTGTTGTGACAGAAAAATATTGCTAAATCCATTTTAGTAACAAAACATCGTCGATATAAATTTTAACAACCACCACAAAACTCTTATGGGGACAACCTTTTGTAAAGTTGTTACTACAAAGGATCTTTATCGATGTTTCATATTGACTGGCCTCTTTTTTTTTCTTTCTTTCTAAACACATACTTCTAATTTGGTCAAACACGTTAGAAAGAATATGATTAACCTATATTACCAACTAGAAATATTGCAGCAATTTGTACAAACCATAGATAATGGGGTGCTTCAACTACTGAACATATGCAACAATATTTAAACTTGGAACATTTACCTGGTGCTTGGTCAATCAAATGCAAACTCTTGACTGATTCAGCCGTAACCCTTTATCTTGCAAGTCAGTATATCATAGTTTAAGTAATTTAAAGTTAGTCAAATTGGAACTAACCCCCTAGATTTTGTCAGGTTGGGCAAATAAAATCCTGTCATTTTAAATCAGGATTCCGCTCCTGAGGTTAGGAAATCGTTGCAACTGAACCCAAATTCTAATTTTTGCCACTCTTACGTGATATTTTCCAAGGGATTATGGCAACTAAAAGGTAATTTATTAGAACAAAATTTGAAATGATAAGAAAACTTCACTTATCCCTATCAGATTTCTTATATTACACAAGGACCCGCTTTATTTGAAAAATAAGCAGCCACCGCCCTCCGCCCTCGAGTTTAAGTTTCTTCTCATTCTTGCTTCCACCATCCAGCAGCCACCACACCTCCGCCCCCCATCACAGCCTACCTTCCCTCCCTCCCTTTGCACAACCTCCATAACACTGTCTCAATCACCACTCAATATCATTTAGCCACCCGTCGCGTCCATTCAACTGTCGTCATTGCCATGTGTAACACCTCCAACACTCTCCCTCCCTCAATAAATACCCCATTCCCTCTTGTCTCCATCCATTAAACCACCTCAGAACTGACCTTCACCTTATTCACAAACGCACACCACCTCGTGTACACCCATCTCCACCACCTCTTAAAAATTCCATACACGGACCACCACCACCAAACCGTTGCTCGTTCCCTCGCCAAACAACGACCCTTGCAAGCTCTCATGAGCTCTCACTTTTGCAGGCTTCCATCCATAGATAATTATGCACATTAAGAAACCCTAGCAAGAAAAGCTATAATTTGTTTTTGTTACTGTTGCTGCTAAAAATATGTCCCGCGTACGTTGCGGAACCCGAGCCTGGACCGATGACCTGCAAGACAGAAAACGAGTGACCGCCGGGTGGGGTTCCCGGCGGAGAACTCTCCGATGCTTAAGTCAGAGCGCAGCTACATGATAATAACTCTGAAAAAGCATGAATGTGTGTAGTTGTCCTTATACCTGGGGGGGTAGACCCCTTTATATAGCGGTAGGAAGAAGAGCCCTAGTAAGACTGGGCCGTAGGCTAGATGTGTTAGGATCGTATTAGGATCCTTGAGGATCACGTCATGATCTCTGATAAGATAACTATCAGTCTTCCAGTTCAACTAGGATTACCGGGTATTCCCCAATTATTGAGAGTTATATTTGAGGTATATCATAAGCCCCCCACTTCCTTAGCCAAAATGTTTGGCTGAGGAAGTTTATACCTGGTGTCTTGAGACACACGTCAGATTTGTAAGGGATTCTCCATCCGCTTATAGGGGTAATAATATTTTTCTACTCCATATGCTCGGACCTAAGCTCTTGGGAGCTTAAGCCTTGGAACTTTGCCCGAGTAGGATGCTAGAACTCTAGCTCTTGAGAGCCAGGTTTTTCGAATGTCGCCTAAGTAGGCTACTCGGAATCATCTTTAGGAAGATGAATCATGGGATCTCGGGATCCATTAGAGGCTGTGCCCCACGTTAGCCTCTCTAGAGAGAGGACACAGAGCTGTGCATGCAAGTTGTTGCATGTGCTAAGTGTTTGAATGTCCTCTTGAGGGGTCACCTCTCCTGTGAAGGATGTTTGTTTTGTGCAAGTGTGTGTTCTTTAGCTTGAGCTGACCACATCATGCTTGCGTTTTACTTTGACGCGAACCCTTATCGTCAGCTAAGGGCTGGCAAAGAAGCCTCGCACTCACGCTCGGCCAGGTTTCGAATTAACAAAACAGGGTAGGGCGACGAACTCCCACTTGGTTTTGCCGTTTCACGGGTTAGAACTATAGCTAAACCGTTCGGATAGAACTTGAGCTCTATCCTGTCACCCTTGAGGGTGTTACCCTTGAGAGTGTTCGTCCCTTGAGGGACCGCCCTAGAGGGTTAGTGGAACGTAGAGTTCAGATAAGCGCCCTTGAGGGCTAATGGAGCACGAAACTTAGAATTCTCGTACGTGCCCTTGAGGGAGTATGAAGCGTGTAGCTCATGTAAATGCCCTGGGGGGCTGGACAGAACTTAGAGTTCTCACCATACGTGCCCTTGGGGGCGGATGGAGCGCAAAGTGCTCTGATTCACCAGTTGCATTGGTAGCATGCGCTGGTGTGAATGTTTGACCGTTGATAGTCGGTCACTGTATGACCGGATATATAATTTCGAGCTCGGCGGCAGGATACTGCTGCAAAAACCCTTATGTTGCCGGGTGCTATGAATTTGTTCCTTGCTTGTGAAGTGGTTTTTGCGTCATTGTTGATGCTTAGCAGCGTAGTATAAACCCTTGCAACAAGAAAAAGTACGTGACTGAAAAAATAGCTTTTGAAGCAATAAAGCACATGACCTTAAAAAAAAGTTCAACTATGTTTTTAACACATGATTGAGAGCGGTGTTCAACACCGCGGCCCCCTTAGGGTTTTGTCAGTTAGCCGATAGGGGGTGTGCTGCACTGTGCGTCACAGGTGAGTTTAAAACGTCATAGCAGTCGGAATCCCAGACTTGTACGTAATTGCGTTAATTGGTGTAACTAGATACTGCTAGACCCAAATTAAACATAGGTCTAGGTAATATACGAGCACATAGGAGAAGCAGTCCTTATGAGGCTTGTTAGTGCCTAGAATTGTAGTTGTTTAAATTTTGACGACGTGCCAGAAAATACAACATGTGTGCATGCTTTTAAAGAATGTGTGGCATACGAGAATTCATGAAACCGTGTAGGGCTTCTATTCAAATACGTGTTACAAAAAGCTTAACGCTTGAAGGATTCGTGGCATATGTCAAACAAATAAGACCCTGGGGGTCTAAAGCATAAATAGGCCTTTTTGACTGTTAAAAACTTAATACTTTTAAAAGTATGTGACATAAGGTAAATAAACGAGACCTTTTGGGTCTAGAACATAAATATGCTTTTTGCACAGATTAAAACCTTAATGCTATTAAAAGGTGTGGCATGTGCGAAATAAAGGAGATTCCGTGGGTCTAAAATACAAATATGCTTTTATGGGGGTAAATGTCAAAAGGAAAGAGACCACCTGATATTTTTTGGCCTGCCCAAAGCTCACATGATGAAGGGCCTCCATCTGCAAGTCCATTGACCTAGACTTTTCTTGGTGAGAAGACCAGTCATCGTGCTGCCGTTGGTGCAATTTGCGCGAGCTGACCAGTGAGGAGGTGGTCGTTAGCGGTGCGGTGGTGGCGCACTAGCTATCTCTCGGCCGTCGATCTTGACGGAGTGGTGCCGTCACTCTTGGGCGGTGGACGGAGCGACGTTGGGGATGGTCACGGGGCTGATGCCGGCAAGGGGTGCTGGATGTTGACGGCGGCGCTGATCTGCTTCTTCTTGCCCCTTTATATATATATTCGGTTGGTTGTTGTTTCCGATGTGTGGCCGATATGGCAGCTAGCTGTGATGGCGGTGTTGGTCGTGATGGCCCCGCCTGACGCCGGTGGCTGTGACGGTGCACCTCTCGATCGGCATGGAGCTGCTCCTGCAGCTTTGTGGCCGATATGGCAGCTTAGCGGTGACGGCGGTGTTGGCCCCGCCTGACGCCGATGGCTGTGATGGTGCACTGTTCGATCAGCGTGGAGCAGCTTCGGCAGCTTTGTGGAGGCGGTCTGCGGTTGGCCGTAAAACCTTTGACTTTGCTGACGCAACATCAGAGCGTGCTATCGGACAGCAAGGTGGTGCCGTTGTTGTCGGTGATAGCAGATCTGGGCGTGCTATCGGATGGTAAGGCGGTGCCGTTGTTGTCGGTGATAGCAGATCTGGGCGTTCTATCGGACGGCAAGGCGGTGCCGTTGTTATCGGTGATAGCAGATCTGGGCGTGCTATCGGACGGCAAGGCGGTGCCGTTGTTGTCGGTGATAGCAGATCTGGGCGTGCTATCGGACGGCAAGGCGGTGCCGTCGTCGATGGTGGTCGCCGATCTGGGTCCAACTCCTCGCGACGGTGGTTCATCCTCCATGAAACGACAGTGGCGCTAGAGGTGATGGTCCCGCCTGACGCTAGTGGCTGCGGCGGTGCACTGCTTGATCGGCGTGGAGCTGGCGACGGTTTGCACTGATTGGCGACGGCATTCCTCTTTCTGTTTCCCTTTTTCTTTCTGTTTTGTGATTGAGGTCGCACCGCCAGAGAGGCGGCGGTAAGAGCAGCCCTATGATGGTGGCGGTAGGTTATGACCGGTGGTGATGGCCGTGATGGGGGCTGTGATTATGGATGGCCCGACGGTGGCTGTACAGCCGGTTAAGATCAACGGCGATAAAGGCGCTGTTGGTGCTTTAACTCATAGGAACGACGGTGCAGTGGTTGGCCCGTGCGCTGCGACGACGGTGATTTGTGGCCGCTTTGACTCTAATGGTCCGGTGTTTGGTTGATTTTTTCTCTAAGATGTTGGTGCTACTCCGTTGGGGATGGCGGCAGTAGAACCAGGAAACCAGCCCTTTCGCGGTGGTGGTAGGTTATGGTGGCACCGTGGAGTGGCGGTTATGTGACGGTTGGAGTTGTACCTTGGCAAAATGGCTGTGACGGCGCCGGGTTTTGCTATGGCATCACCGTCAGTAGCAGTAGTCTTAACGGTGACGGTTTTTCTCCGTCTTTTTTTTTTGACGTGTGGTTGCTCCGATAGCTTTGCGGCGCGGTGCATAATACTGTAGGATGGCGCAGCGCAATGGCATGGGGGCACAACGCTGGCGTTTTGGACAGCGAGGTTACAACCTTGCTCTTGGTGGTGGTGGTTCTGCTTGGTTGCCATCGGATGTCGAAACCGGCACTACCGACCGCTGTTTGAGTGCAACGGCCACAGCTTGTGATAATTGATCTGTGGTGGCGGCGGTTCTGTCGGTGATTCTGACATGTTGTCACCGGTAATTTGGGATATAACTCTTGAATTTTCTTGAGGTCAAATGGATAGGCTGGCGGGTCCTACGGATGGCGCCAAAATGTTGCTGCTAAAAATATGTCCCGCGTACGTTGCGGAACCCGAGCCTGGACCGATGACCTGCAAGATAGAAAACGAGTGACCGCCGGGTGGAGTTCTCGGCGGAGAACTCTCCGATGCTTAAGTCAGAGCGCAGCTACATGATAATGACTCTGAAAAAGCATGAATGTGTGTAGTTGTCCTTATACCTGGGGGGTAAACCCCTTTATATAGCGGTAGGAAGAAGAGCCCTAGTAAGACTGGGCCGTAGGCTAGATGTGTTAGGATCGCATTAGGATCCTTGAGGATCACGTCATGATCTCTGATAAGATAACTATCAGTCTTCCAGTTCAACTATGATTGCCGGGTATTCCCCAATTATTGAGAGTTATATTTGAGGTATATCAGTTACAATTCTTAAGCAATTGCTCTAAAACCATTAAGTGCGAAACAATAGGAAAAAGTTCTTCGAGGCTAAAATATAAATGTTGTTAAGGGAGAGAGTTATGTGTGCAATTTATTGTGTCAAAGGGTCCGATTGACAATTGTAAGTGGAATTGAAACCTAAAATTGCATTTCAATTCAAAACTTCAAGAAAATGAAATACAAAAAGAACTACAATTAATGTCATTGTTTGGATAAAATTTTACAGCATTAGAAAAATGAGGCTTTTAAAAAGGATTTCAAGGCTTCTTGATCTTGGGTAAGACCTTATACAACTACGTGTCTGTTTCAATGTTTCAATAGAGGTGAAAGTGCTGTCGTATGTTTCCCGCTAAACTTGTTTTTCGCTTGATATAACTCAAATATAACTCCCAATAATTGGGGAATATCTGACAATTCCAATCAAACTGGGAGATCAATGATTATCTTATTAGGGATTGTGACGTGATCCTCGAGGATCCTAACGCGATCCTAACACATCTGGCCCACGGCCCAGTCTTACTAGGAGTCTTCTCCTACAGGGGTCTACCCCTCCAGGTATGGGACGATTACACAATTCATGCTTTTTCAGAGTTACTATCTTGTAGTTGCGCTCTGACTTAAGCATCGGAGAGTTTTCCGTCGGGAACCCCACCCGACAGTCACTCGTTTTCTGACTTGTAGGTCATCAGTCCAGGCTCGAGTTCTGTAATATACGCAGAGCATATTTTTAGCAGCAACACCGCTAAACTTAAGAAAAATTACTCTCATGAGCCGGTGACTGGTTGAACCCAAAAATTGGGAGCGACGAGTTTCCATTTCCAGGGACTTGCCGAACATAGTAACTGGAATTAAAGCTGTATTTATTACAAGATCGGAAGTCAATTATTTGCTTTCTTTAACTGGTAAAAAGTGGTTTTACTTCTAAGTAAAATGAAAAGCAACCAAAACCTGTGGAATCTAAATTGATAGGTCCCACCGAGACTAGAACTCGGGTTGCTGGATTCAGAGTCCAATGTCCCGACCAGTAGACCATGATTGTAGCACCGGATGGTCATTTAACCCCAAAACCTAACCTTGGGTTACTGGATTCATAGTTCAATATCCTGACCACTAGATCATGGGACCATGATTGAATTGCTTGATAATACTCCATTTAACCCCCCAAAACCAACCCTGTGTTACTGGATTCAGAGTCCAATGTCCTGACCACTAGACCATGCGACCATGATTGAAGTCACCTAATTGTCAGCAACTTCAGCAAAATGAACAATGCTGACTGCATGTTATTTCAATCCAATCATCAAACATTATAAATGGTTCCCTAATATGCCAAAAAATATTTACAGAATGCTCAGAAAAGTCGATTTGCGCCTTAACAGATTCTTACAGTTCTGGCAACGTCTTGAAAAGGGTGTTGGAGAGAAATTGCAGAAAAGGAAGAAGAAAGCGGAAATTTAATGGCTTGAGGCGCGTCTAAAGACACTGTCTTTAAGGCGATATTTGCCCCCACTCGACTAGAGTTTGCTACCGGGTTAATGGCAAATCACCTCCAGGATTACTCAAACCAACAATCTGCAGATAGCAATTATAAAGATTCGTTTCAGAATTGCTCCTCGAAATTGTGTATATAACTGAAATTTTGAGATACAAAATTTGGAAAAAGCCAAGTGGTTGTGTATTCTGAATTTTAGAATCTTATATATGAGCTCAACAGCCACCTCTTCAGGAAGAGATATAACCATTCAAAAATTAACAGAAATAACTGTTATGTCTGGTGCCTTTTCGGAATTACTTTCAAAGTCATTAAAATTAATAATTGAAAGAAACAATTCCGAAAATAGTAAAATTATGGACCGTTAGATCATATATAAATCAACGCACTATACGCGCTCGCGGCAAGCGTGCAAAGTGCGCCCACTAAAGCGCACACAATGCGCCACATGCGTGCACGCGCGCGCGCGTGCGGTGCACCGCACAATAGCATTCTCCATCTTCCCTCCAAAAACATCTCAAAATAATTCAAATGATATGTACCATGTGTTTGGTTATAAGGAGAGAGAAAGTTCATTTTCTCTCCAATGTGGGACAAAGAACAAAACATTTTGGGTCTTGAACTTCTCAATCAATACAAACACATTACATAACAATCTACCACCAACACTAACAATCCCCCACTTAGATTATTATGTTGATTCCCAGTTACATACTGATATTGTCATGCTTGGTAAAGGTATCTCTCGATTTAAACCCTTACTTAGTACAAACACATCAAAGCTCTAATTGAATCCATGGTGGCCTAAGTTTAAACCTGGATTCATCGATATTAGAACTGGATATGCTGCACACATAACGATATCCAATCTTAGCGAGCAATTCACCAAATAAATGATATATTAACACAACCATTTGCCTCATCCTGGATTTCATGACCATTTACAAAAGTAAACCTTTAACTTTTGCTAGAAGCGGCTCCACTTCTTATGTTCATATAGGTGAAGTTCCATCCGTGTCCCTGTTACTTGAACACTTATACAGAAATTTATTGAACTTCATTAAGAGTTTACAACTCACCCTCCATGTCGTAACAGTCAGCACTTTCACATCCTGGATTGGGTTACCAAAAATTAATTAAGTGCTCCTCCAACCACTTGTCAGTAACTTGTTATTACCCGTTAAACCACAAGTCTAGCTTATGGTCGGGTTTCCATTACTGGTGGTCTAAATAAAAGGTTTCAAACCCATCCCACTAGATGTATTCCTCACCAGATCTCTTGAAAGACCTTTAGTTAAAGGATCCGCCAAGTTATTACTTGACCTAACATACACTATGGTGATCACACCATTTAGTATCAATTCTCGGACATACTCATGTCGTAAGCTTATATGCCTAGACTTACCATTATAAATGGTACTATATGCTCTAGACATAGTCGCCTCACTATCACAATGCAAAGAAATTGATGGCACCGGTTGTGGCCACAACTTTATATCAAACAACAGATTTCTCAGCCATTCTGCTTCTTTGCCCGCGGCTGCCAACGCCAAAAATTCAGATTCCATCGTTGAGTGTGTTATACAAGTCTGTTTCTTTGAAGCCCCAAGAAACAGCTTCTCCCGCGAGGGTAAACACCCAACCTGACGTTGACTTGTTATCGCTCGCACTAGTTATCCAACTAGCGTCAGTGTACCCTTCAAGTACTGCAGGAAAGCGATTGTAAAACAGTCTTAATTTTATGGTTCGTTTGAGAAACCCAAAGACTCTACAAATAGCTTTCCAATGATCAATACCAGGATTACCTGTATATCTAGAAAGTTTGCAAACTGAAAATGCTATATCAGGCCTAGTACAATGCATTGCATACATTAGACTACCAATGGCACTCGCATATTCTAGTTGAGCAACTGCTCTACCAGAATTTTCACCCAATTTGGAAGAAGAATCATATGGGGTACTCACTTCTTTAATTCCTAAATGTTGAAATTTAAGAAGCATTTTCTCAATGTAGTGTGATTGAGATAAAGCGTAACCCCCACTATGTTTCTTAACCTTAATTCCTAAAACAGTATCAACCTCATTAAGATATTTCATCTTGAATCTGGAATTAAGATACTCTTTTGTTTCAAAAATTCCTTCCAAATTTGTACCAAATATGAGCAAGTCATCCACATAAAGACATATAATAACACCATATGAATCTGTAAATTTTGAGTAAATGCACTTGTCAGCATTATTATGTCTAAATCCATGAGATAAAATAATAGAGTCAAATTTTTCATGCCACTGTTTTGGTGCCTGCTTCAAGTCATACAAAGACTTAACCAATTTGCAAACCTTCCTTTCATTTCCCGGCATAACAAATCCTTCGGGTTGTTCCATGTACACCTCTTCATCAAGGTCACCGTTTAAAAATGCAGTCTTAACATCCATTTGGTGTACATGCAACTTATATAAAGATGCCAGTGCAAAGAGCACTCTAATGGACGTTATTCGTGCCACAGGTGCATAGGTATCAAAATAGTCTATGCCCTCCTTTTGTCTAAAACCTTTTGCTACCAATCTGGCCTTAAAGGTTTGTATAGACCCATCCGTATTATATTTCCTTCTAAACACCCACTTACTTCCAATTGGTTTAGATCCTTGAGGCAATTCAACTAATGCCCAAGTATTATTACATAATATTGAGTCCATCTCATCATTGATTGCCTCTTTCCAAAAAGCAACATCTCTGGAAGCCATTGCTTCAGAATATGTCTTTGGATCATCTTCCATATTTAGTAACATGGGAATTTCCTTGAGAATATTCTCTCTATCACCCTCCACCAAGAAAGCGATTGCCTGAGAGTCTATAAAATCGGGATCCAATATTTTCTCTTTTCTAGCTCTTTGACTTCTCCTAGGTTCTGTTGTGTTATTAGGCACAACACTCTCATTTTCACGAGATGAACCTACATTCGAGTCAATTTCAAGTAAAATTGTGGGTGCTGAAAAATCAGAATCAGATTTGAATTTATCTTCGATAAACTCAACATCTCTAGATTCTACAATGACATTAGACTCTAAGTCTAATAGGCGGTAGGCCTTGGAATTTTCAGCATATCCCACAAAGACGCTTTTGAGAGCTCTTGGTCCCAACTTTGTTCTCTTAGGATCAGGAACCCTATAGAAGGCAAGACAACCCCAAACTCTAAGATAACTTAGGTTAGGTTTTCTTCCTTTCCATAGTTCATATGGTGAAACCTTAGTTTTCATCGAAGTTATCCTGTTATGCACGTGACAAGCTGAAAGTAATGCTTCACCCCATAAACTTAAAGGCAATCTAGCATTCAAGAGCATAGCATTAATCATTTCTGTAAGTGTCCTATTTTTTCGTTCAGCTAGACCATTTTGCTGTGGGGTGTAGGGTGCACTTTTCTGATGTATGATGCCATGCTCTTCACAATAAGAATCAAATTCAGTAGGAAAAAATTCTCCACCTCTATCACTACGAAAAATTTTAATCCTCTTCTCCTTTTGATTCTCAACCTCAGATTTATAGCGCTTGAACATATCAAAAGCTTCACTTTTATGTTTCATTAAATACACGTAAGTATATCTAGAGAAATCATCTATAAAAGTGATAAAATATCTATTGCCACCTCTACTTAAGACTCCATTCATTTCACAAATGTCAGAATGCACTAGTTTTAACAATTGTGTATTTCTTTCGGCCTTAGGAAAAGGTTGTTTAGACAACTTTGCTTGAATGCAGATTGGGCATTTAGCATTTTCCACATGATTATATGAAATCAAACCATGCTTAGACATAAATTTTAATGATCTAAAATTTAAATGAACTAAACGAGCATGCCACAAAGAAAAGGAGTCAACAGAGTAAGCCAAATCAGATACGTTTTTATTAATAGATAACTTAAACATGCCATCACAAGAGTATCCTTTTCCAACAAACACTCCACTCTTAGACAGGACCAACTTATCGGACTCAAGCAAGGCTTTAACGCCTTTCTTACAAAGAAGACTAGCAGATACAAGATTTTTCCTAATTTCCGGAACATGGAGCACATTGAGTAGAACTAGTTTCTTCCCTGAAGTAAACTGAAGTTCAACACTCCCTTTGCCCAAAACCTTGACAGAACTATGATTCCCCATCAGCACCACTTGTCCATCCGTTGCCTCTTCGTAATCCTTAAAGAAGGATTTCTCGTTGCAAACATGAACCGTAGCCCCGGAATCATACCACCAATTAGAATTTTTGCTCGAAGTTGCCATATGCAGTTCAGTAATCATGCCAATCTGCAATTCAGAAATCATGGCAACCACTTCATTGATGTCGTCTTCCACCACGTTTGCATTATGGGAACTTCCAGCATTTTCTGTTTTCTGCCGTTTCCTGCTTCTGCATTCCTTCCTGAAATGTCCCTCCAGGTATGGGACGATTACACAATTCATGCTTTTTCAGAGTTACTATCTTGTAGCTGCGCTCTGACTTAAGTATCGGAGAGTTTTCCGTCGGGAACCCCACCCGGCGGTCACTCGTTTTCTGACTTGTAGGTCATCAGTCCAGGCTCGGGTTCTGTAATATACGCAGAGCATATTTTTAGCAGCAACACCGCTAAACTTAAGAAAAATTACTCTCATGAGCCGGTGACTGGTTGAACCCAAAAATTGGGAGCGACGAGTTTCCATTTCCAGGGACTTGCCGAACATAGTAACTGGAATTAAAGCTGTATTTATTACAAGATCGGAAGTCAATTATTTGCTTTCTTTAACTGGTAAAAAGTGGTTTTACTTCTAAGTAAAATGAAAAGCAACCAAAACCTGTGGAATCTAAATTGATAGGTCCCACCGAGACTAGAACTCGGGTTGCTGGATTCAGAGTCCAATGTCCCGACCAGTAGACCATGATTGTAGCACCGGATGGTCATTTAACCCCAAAACCTAACCTTGGGTTACTGGATTCATAGTTCAATATCCTGACCACTAGATCATGGGACCATGATTGAATTGCTTGATAATACTCCATTTAACCCCCCAAAACCAACCCTGTGTTACTGGATTCAGAGTCCAATGTCCTGACCACTAGACCATGCGACCATGATTGAAGTCACCTAATTGTCAGCAACTTCAGCAAAATGAACAATGCTGACTGCATGTTATTTCAATCCAATCATCAAACATTATAAATGGTTCCCTAATATGCCAAAAAATATTTACAGAATGCTCAGAAAAGTCGATTTGCGCCTTAACAGATTCTTACAGTTCTGGCAACGTCTTGAAAAGGGTGTTGGAGAGAAATTGCAGAAAAGGAAGAAGAAAGCGGAAATTCAATGGCTTGAGGCGCGTCTAAAGACACTGTCTTTAAGGCGATATTTGCCCCCACTCGACTAGAGTTTGCTACCGGGTTAATGGCAAATCACCTCCAGGATTACTCAAACCAACAATCTGCAGATAGCAATTCTGAAGATTCGTTTCAGAATTGCTCCTCGAAATTGTGTATATAACTGAAATTTTGAGATACGAAATTTGGAAAAAGCCAAGTGGTTGTGTATTCTGAATTTTAGAATCTTATATATGAGCTCAACAGCCACCTCTTCAGGAAGAGACATAACCATTCAAAAATTAACAGAAATAACTGTTATGTCTGGTGCCTTTTCGAAATTACTTTCAAAGTCATTAAAATTAATAATTGAAAGAAACAATTCCGAAAATAGTAAAATTATGGACCGTTAGATCATATATAAATCAACGCACTATACGCGCTCGCGGCAAGCGTGCAAAGTGCGCCCACTAAAGCGCACACAATGCGCCACATGCGCGCGCGTGCGGTGCACCGCACAATAGCATTCCCAATCTTCCCTCCAAAAACATCTCAAAATAATACAAATGATATGTACCATGTGTTTGGTTATAAGGAGAGAGAAAGTTCATTTTCTCTCCAATGTGGGACAAAGAACAAAACCTTTTGGGTCTTGAACTTCTCAATCAATACAAACACATTACATAACAATCTACCACCAATACTAACAAAGGGTCTCCGATATAACAATAGATGATGACACCTCTGCGTTTAGGCGGTTATATATTCAAGTTGGGAAGTTCAGAACTTGAGTAGCTATGGTGAAGGGCATAGCCTTCCTTGGGCTCAACGTGCACCCGCTTCGGTCAACTCGGCTTGTGGTGCTCAAACTTGAAACAGCCTTCTTTCAGAGCAAAAAGGGTGTGATCCTGCCCAATGCCGGTGAAGATTTCAGTAAAGAAACGGCTGCAAAGTAGCAGAAGCATGTTAATTAGGAGTACATTACATTGGCAAAAACATGACCAGAAGTGTATTCTCTTCCGGCCATGTTTCTACGCCAATTTCCTTGGATTCATTGTTGGAGTTTGTTTAGCATTTTCAACAAGACCAAATTGGCTTTTTCTTAACTCTGCACGAATTCGTCAGTTCAAACTCCAGCCGGCAGCCCTACTTGGAAACTATAACATATAGATATGCTTCGCCATTATGCTTCGTTCAATATTTTCCAATTGGTGACCGAACAGACTCTCTGTTTTTCAGTTTCAAGAAGTGGTATCTAAGCAAGATTTTTAGCATGTTTTCATGTTATAGAAAGGACTCTTGTCGTAGTTTTGGAAGCACGGAAATGAACTGAGCAAATTAGGTCCCCCAACAGTATCGACTCTTCAGTATCGTTAATGCATCTAAAAGGGGATATCACTCACCTCTCCATCAAACTATTTCACCCCAAGATTCTTTGGTTTTGAATCGTGCCCATTCTTTGCGGATCCTGCCGTCTTCCTGGTAGCCCAGCGTCTAAACATTAAGCTGAAGCCGCTTCCCGAGACATCTAAATTCAGTACACTTCAACATTGTCAAGAAACGTACAAAACTATGAATCATAAGGTAGGATGAAACCCCTAATCTAGCAGTACTGTAGTCGGGGACATTTGTGGTAAGCTCGTTGAGATTTAGTCTTCTACAGAATGATGTTCATCTTTTTGCTACAGTAATATACTATATGAGATCAAATAACCTGAGCAATTCTCATGTAGTGTAAAGAAATGTGACATATACATATTGATAAATCCAGAGTCCTGAAAACCAAATTGGAGCAGCCAATTGACCTAAGGCAAGCACTGACCCATACCCAGGCTGGGTCAAATGCATAATGAACAACACCAAAACAACATGTAAGTGGACAAGGTAGACAAAACTAAATTTGGACTTCTGAAAAGTGAAAACTGGTAAAGAGATGACCTACTAAAAAGGGTTATTTTACTAGGTTTTCCGCTATGGAGTACTATAGTAACACCCTGAAGTTTCTTTGCTCTTTGAGTTCCTCAAGCATTGAGGAGCCATCTCTGTACAAGCTTATAATTGGGGCAGTATTACCCAGTTTAGAATTGAACGAAAATAGCAGAAAATTTTCACCTTTTGTTCTATTTGGACGTGTGATGTGATGCTCAAGAACCCTAGCTGATGCCTAAGGGGTTCTCTTATTCTTCTTTGTTGGGGATGTCCGCTACATCAACAGCCCTGAAAAAGCTAAAAGAACCTCCTCATTCAGCTAAAAGGTATGATTGTAGGATTTCTTATTCTTTTGATACAGGTAGACGCTCTGTCGCATATGTGAACGTGCTTAGAATAAGATTACCTCGACAAAGATTAACACTTACGCCATATTCTTCGACCTGTAATAGAACAAAGACGCATCATTATTTTTGAGGAAAAGTGCAAAAAACACCCTCGTGATTTGGGCCAGTTGCAAAAAGACCCCTGCGGTAACAAAAGTTACAAATGAACACCTGTAATCGCAAAAGTGTTGCAACCGTTAAAAAAATTGTCCAAACTAACGGCATGTATTGCTCACGCGCCTAAATAGTGCGTTTCATAAATATTAATATAATAAAATGACTAAAATGCCCTCTATTTATTTCTCTCTCCCAAATCCCAAACTTTCTTCCCTAATCTAATGAAACCAAACCCTAGCCGCATATCCACCTCTATCACCCCACTCCGTCTGCCACCTGCCCTACCCACGACCGCCCCCGTCGCCACCTGCCTCATCCAAACCCGTCGCCGCCACTGCCTCATCAATCCCATCACCGCAACACCCCCACGCTATCTCGTTGTCACCGTTACCACCCAATCCCGCAATCGTCATCACCGCCTAGTCCCGTTGCAGCCATCACCGCCTAGTCCCATCGCCTTCATCTGCATACCACCACTGCACCACGACCAAACACCACATACCCACGTCAACAGCAATCAAGGGTTATAATCAAGGGTTTCAATTCGAACCCTAATCTCGCATACTTAGATCTAGGGTTTCAATCGTAAGGTGCGATTGAAACCCTAGATCTAAGTTTGTGCGATTCGGGCAAATCAGCAACATCAAAGTTTGTGAAACCCTAGATCTAAGTTTCAAAGTTCTCGTCATACTACAGGGGTGAAACTCGGCAACGATGGAGAAGAGGGCGGTGCGGCAGTGTGATCGATGTGGCGACGAATGAGAAAGGCCGATGGGTTTCGCAGGGTTGTGGTTGTGATGATAGGGAAGGGCATGGGCTTGTAAAGATGACTGGAATGCAGAAGTGGCGGCGGTGTCGCTGGGTGGTGGTGCCGCCCCTCTGCTCAAGAATTCCGATGCACAGAAACAATCTTAGGGTCTATATACAAGGGTATTTTGGACAATTTTTTATTTCGTTACAGAAACCGTCGGTTGCAACACTTTTGCGATCACAGGTGTTCATTTGCAACTTTTGTTACCGCAGGGGTCTTTTTGCAATTGGCCCAAACCACGAGGGTGTTTTTTGCACTTTTCCCTTATTTTTGGCATTACTACTCTTTAAAAGAAACAAAGAAGCACAAGCAACAATTTCCCATTACAAGGCACTGCATAAGCTGACATAATAAGCACAATTATCACCAAGTAAACTACACACCTAAGTAAACTTTTAAACCGTGCTTTTTTAGTCTTACACTGCATGATATAATTGAAAGCTTAGCCCTTTCGTTATGCATAAGATCATTATTGTTGACACATAGCAAAGGTTGAAACGGGGTGGCAAAAATTACAAACTAGGATAGCTTAAATCTGCAACGGAGCGTGCTTACCCATACCTTATTTTGTCGCTAAAAAAAAGTTAATTTTGTTGCTAATACATTTTTGAGAAAGAAATGTGTGAAAAAGAATTTTATGGACAGTAGCCGAAATCCAGTTCCTCAAACCCTAGCAAGGATTGTATAAGATAGAACAAAGTGCAGAGAGACTATTTACATCATAATTTTGAGCATATATATGGTTAGGAAGAATTTTTTTTTTTGGGTAAAAGTCTGTATATTCCATTAGAAGCTTAACTGTACAAATTGAGTACTACTTTTACAATTCTCTCTCTACTGCAATCCCAGAATTGTACAAGTTAGAAGCTCATACTATAATCCCTTCCTTCTGCAACCTTTAATTCTCTAATATTGAACTGCTCAATTCCAAGTTTTCACATAGTTCCTTGATAGTCTCTGTAGGCTTGACTTTTGGCCAGCTGATTACCCTATAATTCATCCATTGGTGAATGACAGACCAATAACTCTCATGGTTTGCTTGCTTCTGTTAAAAAATTCTCATGTTCCTTTCCATCCATATGACATAGATAGTGGTTGCCACAGCCAGCTTGCATAGCCTTGCTCTAAAACTCTTTCCCCTGAACTTTTCTATGGCATAAAGTAGTAATTGGGACTAGGACTGCATTGGTATATTCACCTTGAGTTTCCCAAATATCATCTCCATACTGCTTGTGCATAGGGGCATTGACCAAATAGGCTATCTTTGGTTTCCTAAGCTTGGTAGCATAGGGAACATGTGTCCTCCTGAATTATATTTCATTGCTTCAGTTTGCTTTTAGTTCTAAGGCCACCTTTACATAGTAGCCAAAGAATTACTGCACATTTAAGTATATTCCCAGTAAACCAAACTAGCTTCCACCAAGTTGCCTCCATTGCTTTAGTTCTGATTGCATTTCATGCTGTATTAGTAGTAAACTTTCCACTAGGATGTAACCTCCGTTTTACTTGATCTGCCTGAGTTATGTTGGGGGCACAGTCCATCAGAGTATCTGGTCCAGGTCTTTAAGAGCATTTGATCTCAGATTAGAATTGCAGATACTTCTGTATCAATTGGAAGGACAACACATCATATACTATTCTCTGACCATATTTGGTTATCAGGGATTCTCCATTCAACCACAAATCTAACCACAACCATATTGTGTTTCCATTTCCAATCTGATATATGAAGAATTGTTGGAATTGATCTCTGATATTTAGAATTTTACACCAGGTCCATGACATTTTCACAGGTGGCTTGAAGGGTCCACTGGTGCTTATCCTTAATGATGTATGTATGACACCATTTGACCTATAGAGAGTCTTTTTTATGTGCCAAGTCCCAGATGTGTTTGCATATACTAGTTTTATTCCACTCCTCCAATCTCTTGATCCCTAGACCTCTTTCTTTTTTAGGTAGACAGAGATCAGTCCATGCCACTTTTGCACCTTTACATTTCATAACTTTTCCATGCCATATAAATGCTCTTATCTTGCCCTCAATTTGTCTAATTATCTTTTTTGGCAACATGAATATACTGCACCAATATACCTACATACTAAGTAGTACTGATGTAGCCATTTGGATCCTCCCAGCATAAGATAAATATTTATTTGTCCAACTAGAGGTTCTCTTTTCCAATCTTTCCACCAAGAGTTTGTAATCTTTATATTGTAATTTGGTTGAGATTAAAGGCACTCCTAGGTAAGTGACAGGGACCAATTAATATACCAGTCAGGCTTGCCAGGCTTTGAGCACTCTCCTTATCCACTCCAGCTTAGTATATAGAACTTTTTTCCCAGTTAGGAGATAGACCAACCATCATATCAAATTCTGTCAATGCTTGCTTGATCAGACTCAAGGTAGATTGTTCTACTTTTGCTGAACAAGTCATCTCCAAAACACAAATGATTAATATGTAGTTCCTTGCATTTTGGATGGTATTTGAAGCTTGGTTGATTGGCATAATAGTCCATTAGGCCAGAGAATGCCTCCATCACCGATAGAAAGAGATATGGTGACATAGGGTCCCTTGTCTCAATCCTTTGGCACTCATAAAGTAGCCATCCATGTTTCCATTAAGAGAAATTGAAAATCTAGCTATCTTCACACACTGCATGATCCATGTAATGAAGTAGTTGGGAATTGCATGCTCTCCATCACAGTTTTTAAAAATTCCCAGTTCACAAAATCATAAGCTTTTTGTAGGTCAACTTTCATCACACATCTAGGAGACCCTTCTTTCCTGTGATAGTTTTTGAGCAACTCTTGCATTAAAAGGATGTTGTCTGCTATGTGTCTGTTCGTCACAGAGGAATATTGCCTTTTGCTGATCAGATTTGGTAGCACCCTTTTGATCCTTGCATAGAGTATCTTAGAAATACATTTGTAAATTACATTACAACTCAATAGGCGTAAATTCCTTCATAGTAATAGGACAAGGCACTTTAGGGATCAAGGTGATGGCTGTGTTATTGAATAGCCTTATCCCTTTGGGTTTAGTAAGAAAAAATCCCTAAATAGCTTCTATCATATCTCTTTTAATTATCTTCTAGTTCCTCCAAAAGAATTCAGAGCTGTAACCATCTGGGCCGAGTGCCTTATTTGGTTTAAGAGAGAAAACTGCATCATAGATTTCTTGTTCAGTAACAGCTGCAGTAAGCATACCTTGATCTTAGCTGTTCACTTCCTTATTTAGAATATCAGCTAGTTTTGATTTAATGTTGTTGGAAGCTGATACCGGAGTTCCCAAGAACTTGGAACCTCCTTGGCTCTATAGACTTGTACCCCATCCTCATTTGTAATTGTCAGGACTTGATTATGTGCTCTGTGAACTTGCATCTTCCTATGAAAATATGCAGTGTTGCTGTCTCCCAGCTTCCTTGCCTTTTGATAGTAAAAAGCTTCCTCATCCTGTATTAAGGCATAGTACTGGCTTTGCACTAGTCTTACCTGTTGCCCCAATTCTTTTATCTGATGATTCAGTATCTGATCTTGTAATTGTGTGAGTTCCATGAACTTTGCTGCAACCCTTTATGAGATTTTACTGTAGTGTTCTTGATTAGGCTTTTTCAATCTAGGTTTTAATTTCTTCAATTTGGCATTCAATCTGTGGCAAGCATCCCCACTGACTTCATCTTCCCATCCAGATTTTAGGATTTGGCTGAAGATTGGATGTTTCATCCAAAAAGTAAGAAATTTAAATGGCCTCTTTCCTTCTTGCTGCCCTTGAAAGATCTTGATGATCAAGATTGAGTGATCTGATATACCAGGTGCCTTGGCTTTTACCTGTGTATGTGGAAACTGGGCAATCCATCCTTCATTCTCTAATGCTCTATCAATCCTACTCATGATTGAGTCCTCTTCTCTCTTGTTACACCATGTAAAAAAGAATCTTGTTGTGTTGATGTCTTCCAGTTGGGAATTTATTACACATTGATTAAATTCCTTTACATCTCTAATGCTGATGCCAACACCCCTTTGCCTTTCATTTGAGTATCTTACCACCTTGAAATCACCAGCAACTAACCATGGTAGTTCTTCTATGATTCTTGCATCAGCTTCCAATTGAGTCCATAATTGTCTTCTCTTTTTCCCTTTATTGTTTCCATATGCAAAGGTCAGATAAAACTGGATGTAAGGTCCATCTTTAGGACTAACGTTACCTGTCACATGCTGGGATGATTTATTGATCACTTCCAACTGGAACTTATTCCAGCCAATCCACAGCCTAGATACTCCTTTAGAGTTAAAATTATATGTGAAACTCCAATCCTTATTATATTTCTTAGTTATTGACTGAATCTTCTCTTCTTTTACCCTGGTTTCAAGAAGAACAAATATCTCACTTCTATTTGCTTTCAACATTTTCTTCACTTCTCTTTGTTTGCCAGGGTCATTGAAGCCCCTGATGTTCTAACTTGAGATGGTAATCATTTGTGCTTGGCTCTGTTGTTCTTAACAGCAGTGTTTTTATTCTGATTTTCTTTTCCTGACATTGGTTCTTGCCCACTCTTCTGTTTAGCCTGTGTTTTAGCACACTGTTGTCATTCGTTGTGTCTTTTCCTGTAGACAGTTATTGAAATCTGTTTTAGTCTTTATCCTCCTTGCTACAGTCAACCTTGGAGTTATGCATTTGTCCTCTTTATTATCATTTTTGTGTTCCAACACTTCCTGAGGCCTTTCAGGTCTTTAACTGTAGTGTCCTTCTTTTCTTTCCTCCAAATTTGCTGAGCTTTGGGTTTTTTGTAGCAACTACTCTCCTTGTGCCCAAAGATTTTACAGTGTGTACATTTTTCTAGGCATTCATTCATACTCAATTGGCTGCTTTACCGTGTTACCTCTGGTCCCTATAACAATATCATTTCAGGTTGCTTGTTTTCTACCTTGATCTCCACACATACCCTAGCATAACCCAATTACTCTTTGGATGCTGTCATATTGTCTGTAAAGAGAGGCCTTCTCACAGTGCTGACAATTTTGCTTAGCATATGATGAGACCAGAATTGCAGTGGTAGATTAGGAAGTTTTATCCAAACAGGTATTTTACTTAGTTCCTCTTGCTCTATTAAAAGTGAGGCTGACCAAGGTTTCAGTATTAAGGGTTTATTATCAAAGAACCAAGGTCCCATTCCCTTATCTTTTGACTCAAATCGAGCGATGAATACTCCAGGTTGGAGAAAGCTTAGTGTATAATTCCCAAATTGCCTCCATTTTCTATCCAAAAATCTTTTGATTACATGGAATGGGGGCTTTGCTCCTAACACATACACCACCAAGGCATTCTCCCATTCCTTTATTTCATGAGCAATTTTTTCCTGTGTATATGCCATTTCTGTTTCTCCATGGATAGATAAAGTCCAATCTATTTTCTTGTGTGATTTCTCGATTTGGACGAGTAATTGTAGCATATGATTTTCTGATATGTTCTACCCTTTTTCTCTGATTCAGAATATTTAATTTTACAGGAAAGTGATTACCTGTATTTCGCAGGGGTAGCGGTGGAAATTCATCTTTGTTTCCTGCCAAATTTCCTTGCATCTAATTTTCTGATTGAGGTGTTCCCTTCTTTGCCACCGTGGCACTTGCATTTCCTGTTGTAAACGACACGTGGCCATCAGGTGTCATCTCTACGTCATGATTTCCCCCACGCCTCAAACTGATTCTGTCATCGCCGATTTTTCCATCGCCGTTTCTTGATTTCCGGCCGTCTTCAGGTGAAGGCCTTCTTCAATTTCGTTCTCAAGTTGCTTCAGCTTAATTCCGTCTCTGTTCTTCAATTTTGTTCTTAATTCTAGATTTTCTTTCCTTATTTCCTCGAGTTGTTTCTTTAGTTGATCCACAATTTCTTTCAATTCCTTTTCTTGATCAGAGTCAGAGCTCGTGCTCATCCTTCTGTCTGGTTGAATGTTACTGACATCACCACATTTGGTTGAGCCCATTGTTACTGTGATCAGGCCTGAAGAAGTTACTGATTGTTTGTTTCCAATCCTTCCCTACGAAGTCCTATGCAAAGTGATCCTTTGGAAGACCTCCTAGTTGATCTTCGCGATGTCATCATCGGTAGAACATTGGCCTGGATTCCGCCGTGATTTTGTCGGATTTCTAGAGAGAAGGTAGAACTTTCTCTTTATTCTTGATTTCTCTCTATTCTTTGTATCGACATGTCGAGCATTTTCAGTTAAGAAGAAAATTGAGATTACATGGTGAGACTGTGAACTCGAAAAGGTTGTGATTTTTGGTTTATAGATTTAGAAAAAATAAAATTAAAACTCCTTTTTTTTAATAAAATGAGACAAGTGTTTGGTTGAGAGTTCGTGATTTTGAGTTTTTACTTTTATTCTTTTATTTGAATAAACACATGCAAGTAAGCATAAGTTTTCCTCCCTCTTTATGAGCCCAATTAAAAATTAAAGACAAAATTAATACAGTGAAATGTGATGACTATTTACAAATCAACCTAAGGAAAAACAATAAAGACAGCAAAGGAAAGTTGTGATAACATTTTATTTACACCGGTTCTTTAACAATTTGCGGGTGTTCTTTACGATGAAAAAGGCTTACTACTAAATTATGATTGTTCTTGTAATTTTCTTAGTGAACGGAAAGATCTTGATCTAAACAAATATTTAGAACTCACCCGCAATGTCAAAACTAATAACAATAGATATTGTCTTTTTCTCTGACATAATTTTTTTTTCACTAATTTGAAATCATTGTTAAGGTGATTGGACCCTCTAATAAGTAGGGCTGCAACTTGGGTGGGCTAAAAGGGCATATGGGTCGGACCATGTCCAGCTAACGCTAAAAAACTCGTGCCCGTGTCTAGCCCAGTCCATCAACGGGTCAAATAATATTTGTCCATGCCCAGCCCATCAAATTTTAGTGGGCACGGGCTGGACATGGGCTGTCCATGGTCGCGTATTAGTTTTTGTATACTTAACTTTAACGCGTATCAATATCATCCAAGTTTACCAATTAATCATGACTTTTTATTTATTTATTTTTTAACCATCGACGTGTACTGATTAGTCATGATAATAAAGAAAAGTATTGTGAAATCTCAAAATAAATAAATTTAATCATAAGCATGAAAACAAGTTTCAGGACAAATTAAAATAAAGGAGAAAGAGAAAAAAAAAAGACAAAGGTTACCGAACAATGTTACGAAATCTAATCCTTTAATACGAAACAGGAGTGAAAAATAGAAGCTATCAAAGGTCTCTAAATGCATATGGCAAGAGGATTTTAAAGGTTGGTGAAAAAAAAAAAGACCAGTAAACGTAAAATTTATATATGTAACTCGTATATCATATAAAAGTCGACAGCTGGGTTTCTCACGGGCTGAGCAAACTTTAAAAAATTTTCTCCATGTCCAGCCCATAATTTCTAAGGACTAAAAATTTTGTGCTCACGTCTGCCACAGTCACTATAATACTAGGTTCATGCCCATATTTTTACGGGCTGGCACGGGTTGCCCATCTCAAGTTGCCCCCTACCAGTAAGTCTATTCGAAAGACATCAAACTCGATGTTACGTTTGACGTCATGGTTGTGATCGCATGCTTGGGATGGTAAGCCATCCCTCATGTTTTACACGTGAATGTGTTTTTTTTTAATTGAAAAGGAAATTGCAAAATACGAATAATTTGTTGTGGGAAAAAAGTTCAACTCAGAAGGGCCTATTCCCCCCCCCCCCCCTCCCCAGCTAAGATTGCAATATTTTGTGATAACCGCCAAAGCCCACCAGTTCCGTCACTCATCACCATCGAACCGTCGCCGCTCATCTAAACCATATCCCAATTCTAGTTCAATTCGATCTTAACGTTTCAACTGTAGTTGAGAAATTCGCAAAAAGGTAAATATGTTGGCACGCCAAAAATATGTTGAGAGGTTTGTTACTGCTAATGTTATTGCTATGTATAAGTGAGTATTGAGGAAATAATTTGTGAGGGTTTTAAGCATATATTTTTCGGACGTGAAGAATTAAATTACAATGGAAGATAGCGGCATGCATTTTTGCACATTTATTAGGATCAGAGCTATATATTTGGCCTTATTGTACAATTGTTGAGCTACTATTAGGCCTGAAAGATGTTAAGCTTCTCTCGTTTGATTAGGCCTGGCTATTTTGTGTTAGTCTCTATTTACGCTTGCTAGGTAAACGAAGAATTGGATTTCCTCTTTTTATGCCTTGCCAAGCTTAACCTTACTAGTCTGTAAGGAGATGAGATTTTATAGTTAAGAAGCACCGACACTTCATATAGGGCGAGGTATAGTGTCTAATACCTACCGACACCCCGACACCTCTCAGCGGTGTCCGATTTTTTTTGTAATTTCTGAATACAACTCAATCACGGCACTAAAGGCTTTCCTTAATCGACCGTGCGACACTTAGCTAAATCAAGTCTCCTCTTGCAGGCTAAGTCAACCTATCTCTCGGGTTGTGCGATGTTAAAGAGCAAATGGACAAAAGAAAACGAGAGTTTGGGAGCATGATATTCACTATATTGCTTGAGAATGCTACAATGCTTTGATCACTCTATGCCTGCAGGGGCGGAACCGGGTATATTTTTCAGGGGGTGCAAAAATTATATGTCCGTTACCAAATTTTTTATTAAAATAATATTAAAAACAAAGTGCACTTATAAAGCATACAAAAAGTATTATTAAGTTTCACGAGAGTCATTAAAGACTCTTTATAAGTACAACAAAAAAATACAAATACAAATTATACTCCGAGCATTTACAAGCAAAATTACTAAATTACTATTCGATGAGGCCCCGAAGATTGGTAGTGCTTGATAATAGTCTCGTTCCCAATAGTTTTGAAGACATTTTTCTCAATGTAGCAAATCAAACTATCATTCATCCATTCATCTCCCATGCGATTTCGAAGTCGAGTCTTTATTATCTTCATTGCAGAGAAAGCCCTTTCCACAGTAGCAGTTGCAACAGGCAAGAGTAAGACCAATTTTATGAGCAAGTACACCAAATGATATATCACATCCTTTTTCAACTCAACTAACTGCATAGCAAGTTCACAAATTCCCTTTACATCATAAAGCTCTTCACATGACCGCATATCCATAATATAAGTCTCAAGCTGACTTCCAAGTATCATAAGCTCTATCTATTAGAGAAAAGTCATATGGATAAAACTGTGCAAGGCGTATCAATTTCTGCTTATTAAAAGCAGAAAAATCATCACTTGGATCGAGGCATGCCATACAAATAAGCAACTCTGTAGTTACCTCATTGAAACGATTATTCAACTCACTAATTTGCAAATCAACAACAGCTAAAAACGTATCAATACAATAGTGATAAAGATTTGTACCTTCTTCAGCATTACGTTTTCGCCTCCCCGGGGTTACAAACCTCGCACTCATGTCCAATACTCCAATTTCATGTTTTACACAAAATCCTGAAACCTCTTCCAACAAGCCTTCCCACCCATAATCTCTCAAGTTCTGCAATTGTTGCTTTTTATGCTTACCAAATTCATTGCATTCGCAATGTTTTGATATTTCTTTTGCAATGCTTGTGAAAGTTCGTTCGTTATCCCCAAAATGGTCTTCATCAAATGCATGTTAAAGGCAAAATCATAAGTTGGCACCGTCTTCAAAAGGCACAATGCTTACCTCTCTAATCATAATCTGTAGCATCGTCAGCAACCTTATTAAGCACGTCTATCACTGAAGCAAACATAAGAATCAAATTCAATAATGCACCATAATGTGACCCCCAACGGGTCTCTCCTGCTATTTTGATGCCACGTTCCTGATTTAAACCCCGACCACTTGTAATATCACCATTTGCAAGAGCATGAACAAGATGAAAGGCTTCACTTTCTCGAAGAGCATCTCTTCGTTTGCATGAGACTCCCACGGTGTTTACTACCCTAGTAACCCAATTAAAGAGTAACGAAATGTGATTGTGTTTCTTTGCAATGGCTACAAGAGTTAGCTGAAGTTGATGAGCAAAACAATGAATATAATAAGCAGTTTCATTCTCCCTTTGAATTAAGGCTTTAAGACCATTAAATTCACCTTGCATATTACTTGCTCCGTCATAGCCTTGTCCACAAACTCTTGAAATACTCAATTCATGCATTGAAAACAAACCATCAATCGCGTTTTTCAATGATAAGGCAGCAGTACTTTCAACATGGACAATACCAATAAAAAGTTCAACGACACGTCCTCTTTTGTCCACATATCTCAAAACAACTCCCATTTGCCCTTGGACTGAGACATCACGACACTCGTCAACTAAAATGAAAAATAATTTAGTTTTAATGTCTCCAACAATTGCATCTCTTATCAATGGCACTAACAATTCCTTTCTGAACTTTTGGTGATGTCAATTTGAGATTCTGAGGCGCATTTGATAGCGTGACTTTTTTCACACACTCATTGTGATACGAAAGGAACTCTAAAAGTTCTAGAAAGTTTCCCTTATTCTTAGATTCGTTAGATTCATCATGCCCACGGAAAGACAAACCCTGACGTAAGAGCAACCGAATGACATCAATTGATGCTGTCAAGTGAGTACGGTATTGAACCTTACTTTCATTTGTTTGCTTAGACAAAACAACTTCAATACTCTGCTTCGGGTTATCAAAGGCTTGACACTTACTTAAAGCAAGGTTGTGTGCACTATTGACTTCTCCAACATGTTTTTCAAATTTTTCCTTCTTTCTCCAATCGTTAATACCATGACTGACAAAAGTACCACCACCCCCTTGCTCTCCATGAGCACTTCTAAATAAGTAACAACATAAATAATATGCTTCATCTTTTGCTACACTATACTCCAACTAACTCGCATGACAGTCAAACCAAGAAGAAACAAAACGACGAGATTGTTTCTCGAATTGTGTAAATGGAAAATTGTGGCTACGAGGTTGGCAAGGACCTTTCGACCAATATGTTCGTCGAACTTTATCTCGAATATTGGGACTATAATCCATAATATTCGGACGCAAATCAGGATCCGCAATAAGCTCATCAGGGTTGAACTCATCAAGAATTCTACTTGAACCCCCGAAATCAACATCCTGATGCACAAAATGAACCTTGTCCTTTACTGTTAAAGTTGAAAACTGTAGAATACTATCTTGATTAGGCGGTGAGGATTCTGCCAATTTTCCTAGCTTTTTAAAAAAACTTATCCATTTTGAAAAAAAAAACACACACACACACACACACACACATTGGAATAAAATTTCAATATCTCAACACAAATTCATATAGTTAAATAATTGTACATATTATTATATTAGCATATTACACTAAATTTAACATATTAAACTAAAATATAAATGTTAACATATTATCATATTAAACTAAAATTTACTTATTAAACTGAAATTAAATCATTACCTCAGATAGTCACAACAGCTGATGATGAGTTATGATAAGCAGTTGAAGCCACCAATGCAGGTGTTGTTCTAAACTTTCATGTGCCTGCATTAATTTGATAAAAAGAGAGAAAAAAAATGAGAATGAGAAATTATAATATTTCCATTGCCTTAATATTTCACTTTTGTTGCCAACATTATTACTATTTTTTCCTTAATTAGTACTTCTAATTGTGCTTGTACAGTTTTACAAAATTGACACTTAATAATAAGGTGCTTATTTAGAGTTATTTTTTAATGTGAACTCTACTTTTGTCACTAATCACCAATACACCATGATAATTATATAGTGATAATAGTGAAGCCAAGGTGGCTAAAAATGAAGTTCATATTTAATTCTTGTTTAGGGTTTTTATAAGGTTTCATCTTCTTTGTATAGTGTTCAGAACAAAGTTTAACAAATAACAATTATATCTAAGCCTTTTAAGAACTAAGGTGGCCAAAATTCACATAAAATTGTCAATGATTATTTGGTTAGACATAAGACATCAATGATTAATATAACTATATAAGGTATTCTAGACATTTAGTATAAAATGAAATAAGTTCTTTTCTTTGTTTCTTTATTTATTTTGCATAATTGTACAAATTATTAGAATTTAGAAGTAGACAAGCAGAAGCAGTATGTTGCAGCATTGACCATTGTACAAAATTTTAGATCAAAAGCAAAAAAGAAATGATAAAAGTTGAAGAGCCTCACACTATTTTTTGTCACTAAATGTCCAGTGACTCAGTGAGGCAGTGGAAGCTGGAAGGGGCCGAAGGGCTTAACTGCTTAAGGCAGGCGCACACACACACACACACACACACACACACACACACTTATACAGTTTACGAGATAATTTTACAGCAGGGAGCTGTGAGCTGTGAGCAGTCAGGACTCAGCAGAGCAGTTCAGCAGCCAGCACTCAGCACTCAGCACTCCCAGGCCCCAGTAGGCAGGCCACAGCAGCCGGCGTCGGCGCGGGACTGCGGGAGGTAGTCGGCGGTCAAGATGACAAGATCTTAGATTTGGTTCTTCAAGGAATCAAGGGGTGACTAGACTAACTGCTGACTGGTTCTTCAAGTCTTCAAGAGGTCGTCGGCGCCTCGGTGGTCAAGATCTCAGATCTGGTCGTCCGGTCACGGGCACATGGCATCACAGCCGTCACTCCATCGTCCCTCGTCATCGTCGAAGCTACTGTCTGAAGGAGTGATGGGGAGTGAAGGACTAAAGGTCAAGGTGGGTGGGATCTGTTGCCGGTCGGTTCACTGTCCACCGGTCGCTGGTGAGACTGTGAGAGAGAGAGAGAGAGAGGGTCGATTGTGGGTCTTTCGGGGAACGGGGTATCGGGGAACGGGATCTCGGGAACGGGGTCAGTGCAATTCCCAAAAAAAAAAATTATTTTTTTCCCTCAGAAGTCAGGGGGTGCTTCAGCCCCCCTTGTCCTAACGTGCGTCCGCCCCTGATGCCTAGGTTAAGTCAAGTCTTAGCTATTTATATATCTCCACCTCCGCAACGAACGGTATAGATACATTTGATTCTACGGTTTACATTGCGCTCTAGAATTATATATAATATTATCTAGATATTTACAAGTCTTCCTATCTTTCTAGAGTTCTCACCTGAGTTTCTAGAATTATATGTACAAGATGCATGTGTAGAGAGTTAGTAAACATTCTGAAAACCTTGACAATTATCTCACTTGCAAACATAATTAAAGACTATTTCATTTCGAATCAAGGCATAAGAAACAAGCCCCATTTCCCTGTGCATAAACTAAACCAACAATTAATATGTACACGAAAATTAAAGCTTCTATAAATACCTGAACAGATGGCTCACTTTTTCTAAGTAATGGGGAAGATGACTGATAAATGTTGACTAATCTGGCTAACATTAAACTTGGTAAAGTGACATGGTTATCCGTTGATCGACAGCTATTCCATTTGGCTATGTGGGAAATATAGATCGACCAGTAAATTCACACCTAAGATCATCGTTGATCACACATTTATCTCCTCGTAAGCATTCGACTTTGACACTTCATGAAGAAGTGTCAAAATGTATGGGGCTAAAGTACAAATTTTTAAACTTATTTTGGGGATTTGTGTGTAATAATCGATAATTTTGGAGCTCTTTTAGAAATAAACTTTAAGAAACCCATCGATCCATTGGCTATTACCGCTGTCTTCTGAGTCTTCTTCTTACGGCGTCAAGGGAACAGAACGAAGCAGACGACCCACCCAAACTGGTCGCCGGAGGATCTCGCCTTCGTATCTCGCCGCTGTCACCGGATTCCAGTAGCAGGTACCTTCGTCTTTCTCTCTCGTCTATTTCTTTTTTCCTTCTTTACTGAGGTCTCCTTCTTTCTCTCTCATCTCTCTCGTTTCTCTTCATTTGAAGATGATACTATTGATGTAGATTGAGCCCTTGGTCCAAGGAAAGAGATAATAGTTGTGTGACTTTGTAAGAGTTAAGTAATTTCTTATGACTTTGCAAGAGTTCCCTGTTTTTGTTTCCTGTTTCTGTTTCTGTTTAGGCGGTGAAGCAGAGGAACTTACCCTGTTTCTGTTACCTGTTTGCATGACTTGGTAAGAGTTGAGTAGTGAAGTACTTTGTTATGTTGTGTACCATGTTTTTTGTACTTTATTGCATTTAAATTTGAAGTATGACTTTATTTGAGTGGCTTGTTTTTGGTTGTTGATTATTGTTTACTATTTTAGATATAGAATGCATGTGATATTTAATGACTATATATATACATAATGAAAATATATATTAAAAAAAAATCAGCGGTGTTGTGCGGTGTCCAAAATCTGGTTTTTTTTGGAAATTTCGGTGTCTGGTGTCCCGGTCGGTGTCGGTGTTGGGCATGGTGTCTGTGTCCGTGCTACTTAGTTTTACAGGCTCATGTATAACTTGAAGCTAGTTAGAATGTGGTCAAAGCACAAGCTGTGACCTAGACCTTGATGCCTCTGCAATAGGGAGGAGGCTAATGTGTTATTGGCGATCCGAAATACTCTTATTACATTGCAAGAGGCTATGGATACCTGAAATCTATTTATTGGGTATCGACTATGGTACTGAGTACAGTCGAATGGCTAAGAATGCTGTTTTCTTACTAGCTTCAGTGAGTTAAGTTTAAGCCAACCCTGTCTGTGCTGTCTATTTGAAAGCTGAATATCAGATTTCTAGTGTTATATGCTAAAGCTGAAGTTGAAGATTGCATATTCATGCAGTCATGACACCAGTTGAGCTCAACTCTAAAAACTTTGTGCGTGACAAACTGATGTTTTTGGTACTAACATAGGGCAAGAGTGAAGATGTCAACTGCTGTATTTAGCTTCTTTATGTAGTTACTATCAATATCTTTGGATGATCTGGGAGTTTTACGGCTAAATTTCTTATTAAACTTAATCATCACTAATATAAGAGGAACTTTTGCTGAATAAGTTTTGTATATGATTTTTATATGAGAAAGTGAGTAATGGCAATCGTAAATAACAGGTTGGTGAAACACTTACCATGCAGTACTCTCTTGCTTCATTTTTAGCTCCGTTGGTTTATAGTGGTAGTAGTTGAACAGAACTTCGATGGTTTTTGTGAGCAGAAGTCCAACGTTCATTCAATTTTCCTCTGCCGGACTAATGCAGGTCTGTATTGCTTTTTCAGTCCCTTACATGCCCACTGTCCTTGAATGCCATCTTGTTGTACAGTTTTATTTAATACTGACTTTCTTCATGAGTTTCTAGATAGGGGCCTGGGAAGTGGATCCGCTGTTACGATTGGGGTTCTTGAAGTGCCGATTATCTTCTCAATGGAAGGCTACACACCTTGCTGTCTTTGCGGCAAAGGCAAACATGGACAACTATTACAGTGTTTTGATTTATTTCTTTGCTCTTATAAAGATTTATAGTTCACGTGCTTTTTAAATTTCCTTTTCACTTTTCTGAAATACCTGTCTATGCGTATAGGGAAATGGCATATCCTTAGTCAAGCTTTCTCATGGTCAAAGTAGACAGCCTCTAAACGATTCCATTACCAATGAGAAGTAGGTGACCCCTCTTTCTCAGAATATGATGGACACCTGCCCTATCAATATGCCTAATGGAACAACTTAGCTGAAGCTTTCTGATAAAATTGTCGCTATAATCAAGTTCCTGCTTGGTTAATGTCGCTGCACTAAGGTTTTCTTACCACTGAACAAAGGAAAATGGTCAAGAAGGCAGGAAAGGAAGAGCACAACTTGTGGAAGAAAAGAGATTCAGCTGGTTCTGGGCAAAAAGCACTCAATCTTGTTCGAATTGTAAGTAAACTCAGTCAATCCATATTTGCATAGGTCGATTTGTTCTTTACCAAAGTTAAATGCTTAAAGCGAAGACTCACTATGAGCATGGATATATATATATATATATATATATATATATATATATATATATATATATATATATATATCAAACTTGCAGGTTTCTGGACTCCCAAATGAGAAAGAGGCAGTTTATGGAGCATTAGATAAATGGACAGCTTGGGAAGCAGAATTTCCACTGATCGCCACATCGAAGGCTTTACGGATCCTAGGGAAGAGGAAACATTGGATACGAGTGATTCAAGTATGTCACCTTCTTTTTTCTTCTTGTTGAGCAGTGTGGCCCTTGCAATGACATGCTATAGCTTCTGCAATTCTCGCCGTTGATACATAAATGGGTCATGGTGCCCGAGAGGATGAATCAATTCTACCTGCACTTAATTTTATAATCTACTGGTTGTGTGACTGGGGGGGCGAGCCTTGGTGGCACAATCATACGTCAAGAATTCGAAACATGGAAGCAGCCTCGTGTGCTGGTCTAGCCTTTACTGGTTACGTGACTTGCTTCTATCCAACCTACGTCTTAACTAACCTTAATCTTTGCTTGTGGTGCGGACTAGAGTTGTCCAAGACCCTGGTGCAATGGCAGCAGCGGCTGTTGTTTTTTTTAAGGAGTGGGGCAGGGGGTAATTTATTTTAGCTCAGGGGTAGGGTGGCTTTAGGCCTAAGAAAGCATAACAGGAGATAATTGAAGGGACCAAAATTCGCGTGAAATGGTGCTCTGTTGCGTAAAAGGAATGAGACTATGTGGGAATCATCTGTTGTCCTGTGTTGCAGGACTTTATTGCCCATGCTTCTGGGTTTTTTTGTATCAATTAAGTGATGCCCAAGTTGTTGGATGGGCTGTTATATTGTTGGTCATTTACAGAGGAGGAAAAAGTGTCCCCGGGATTTGGTCTATTATCTTTCAAGGTATCTTGCAGAGAGGAATGTCAGACGTATATATACTGTGTCTTGGACTTAAGATACCAGGATCCTTTGAGCCCTCTTCATTGACTGTTTGACCTTCTTTTGCTGCATGTAGATAGGTGAGTGTGACTTATCAGAGCTAATACAGAATAGAACCAGGCATCACAACAAAATGAATCAAACGAAACGACAACAAAAGCAACTATTTAAAAGAGAATTCTACAGTTGTTCCCCTTTGAGCCCCTTATTCCAAACATCATTAGGTGGTGATATTGCCTAGGATAGCTACTGTAGGACAATGTCTTCATTTCCACGGATTTTGCATCAAACTGAGCTGTTTTGCTCGGGGGTAGTATAGCTAGGGTTTCACGTTAGTTTAAATTTAGCTTGGTTATTAACCGTACTAGTTGTTGCATCTGCCGTACTGAAGAAGAACTTTTATCATCTCACCCTCCAGGAAACCTCGCTCCTGATATAAACATGGTTAATATGGGTAATTGATTAGGGGAGCATAGTCATAGGGTCTTTTAGTTTTCCATTGCATATGTTATTTAGTTTCACAGTGCAAATGTCATATCCTAGGTTAAGTTATGATATGATATATCAAGGCATACTATGATTACGCCAAAGAGTTTGGCATAATGCAATATTTTGTTTTATAATAACTAAAAGTATTCACATGACATGTAGATGTAGTAGTTGTACTCAGAAAGGTAAACATGCAATAACATTATAAACAACTTTGAGGAACGCATGTGTGCTACTATTTGTCTATTGTGAAGATCTTCAAATTAGCTCAAATGAAAGGGTTATGCCTTTTTATGGAAAAGATTAAGCTTATTGGTAGATTGAATGAATCCATAGTAGTGGCTAATTTTATGTTTGAGCACTTTGCTTGGTCTGTGATTACCGATCCACGGGGCTACTCAGGTTGCCAAGTGGATGCTAAGCAAAGGTCAAGGAATGACAATGGGAACATTTGACATCCTCCTGCTAGCGTTTGATATGGATCGGAGGGTAGAGGAAGCGGAATCTTTATGGAATATGATTTTGCACACACATACCCGCTCTATCTCAAAGCGTTTGTTTTCTCGGATGATCTCCTTGTATTGTCATCATGATCGGCCAGATAAGATAATAGAGGTAGTTCTGCCCACCTTTACAGTGATCTCTTTAATAGAAATGCTCTTATTTGTTTTAAATTATTTCTTGTCCGACGACCTTGAAATGTCTGCATACTAGGAAGCTTTTGTATGTAAGAATGATCTTTATACTCCCACACCTATCATTTCCTTCCGAAAGTTCAGGTATTTGCCGACATGGAAGAGTTAGGGGTAAATCCAGATGAAGATACTGTCAGGAAAGTTGCACATGCCTTCCAAAAACTAGGTGAAGAAGAGAAGCAGAAGCTGGTTCTAAAGAAGTACCTGACTAGATGGAAATACATCCACTTCAAGGGTGAGCGTGTTAGAGTAAAAAGGGATCCATGGGATGAATAGAGGCAGAAATTCTATTATCAGTAACCCAGCTTCAGTGTAATGCCTTGAAAACTGGAAGCATTACTTTGGAGGGACTGGTGTTCGGCTATCCACTTTAGAGCTTCGATCAACTTTAACATACCCTGATGCTCTGCTGCCCACATCCATCTCTGACCTCATTTGCAAGAAAGATTGGTTTCCTTCAGGCGAAAGTTAAGGTGATATCATGGGCAAACACAAAATTTTATCTTGCATCTTGCTCTTGCTCTGCAATCTCGAAGCATGTTCAACTCTGAAGTTCAGTCAGCTGAAGCTGATTCGAGTCCAGCATGATCACTTTGTTTCGGTAATAGTGAATTTCTCGGTTTTCATTCCCCTCATCTTCTCTTTTGCTGGCAACTCCCATGCCATGTCTTGTATATTCAATTCTGCAGATGCTTTTGAATATTTGAACATATTTCTTGGTTCTCTTTTTGGAGTTTAGATTGGAGTCAAAGCATCACTTTGGTTTTTAATAATATCATGCAGAATCTTAATAATTCTTTCAAAAGGCTTTAAATGTTTCCGACTCACTAACATAGAGAAGTGGTTCATGAATTGGTAGCAGTCAGTTCTTGGTAAAAGGTCACAACTGCATAAATAAATTAAACTTGAGCACTTAGCACCCAAATGATTTATTTCTTTGCTATATTCTACCCTTTAGAGTAGATAAGTGAACAAGCTTGAAAAGACCCTTTAAGATTACTTTCTACCATAATCTTGTTGCTCACTGCCTTACTGATATTTTTATCTGCTTAGGAAATTTCCTTTACTTCAAAGGGATAAAAAGAAACGAAAAATCCTGGAAAAATTTCCGTAAAATGAAGAAAGGAGAAAATTATGCTAGTGACACTGCTATTGGACTTCGAACATTGTGAATCGAATCGGTCCAGGTCAACCACCCGAACGAGTAGGTACCTTTCTGAGCATTGGCTCCAACCATTTCGCTGTTGGCCTCGACTGTTATAGTAAAACTTTTCTTCTGGCCAACTTGATTGAAGAATAAGATAGGCGGATAGACTGTAACCGAGATTCCCTGAGGCGGTTTCACACTAGCGAAGTACACGCTCTTACTACCTCCCACATTTGTGACCGTTCTCTTTACTGTCATTGCACCACTGAGTTTAGGAATGGCGAGGGACGGGTGGTTGAGATTGTTCGGTGAGGGTGGATTTGTTGGACATTTGAACGATGGGTCGAGGGTTTTGATTCCGCTGCTGCAGAGGAAGAGACAGTAGTCAGTGTATGATGCATCGTACACGAGTCCAGGATCTGCTGCCTTTTCTGGCCTGAAGTGACCGGCTCCAAATTGGAAGGGGTCTGCCGGGGTGTTGCCAGATGCATCGGTTATTGGCTTCCCCACGTTGTTGGTCAATCCGGCTGCCAAGTCAGGAAATGTGAAACATCAGAAAGCTGTAGTTTGACAGTAAAGTTTAGAGATTTATCAATTGATGCAGAACAAAACCACCTCTCTATTCTGATTTAATTCAGGTTTAATTTGCGTTTCCCCAGAAAATTCCAATAATGATTTTCTCTTTTTCACAAGAAATATATCTACATTCTGATATCCTAGAATGTATTTGGACCCTATCTGTAAATTGTGATAGGATGCCTAATGTTAAGGGTGTCCAGGTTTACCAGAGGTTATAAGAGCAGATCTTATGGCAGCACTGCTCCAACTAGGGTGCACTGCTTTGAGAAGTGCAGCAGCACCAGCCACATGAGGGCAAGACATAGAAGTTCCAGAAATAATATTATACTTCACGACGCGATTATCACCCTCAAGTTTCGTAGGCGATGATGCCTCGCTCCACGCTGCCAAAATGTTCAACCCTGGAGCCGTGATATCGGGCTGTGCCAGGTAAGCGGAAAATTAGAACAATGAACGGATCTGATGAAATCTGGCAAACGATATTCTACTAGTTACCTTCAGGATGTCGGGTGAAATCGTATTAGGACCTCTACTAGTAAAAGCTGCCATGAAAGGTGCCGGTTTGCTATACAATACTGTTTTCGCTGGGAAAATAGATGCCATTGGATTCTTTGTACGGTTGATGTATCTGACAATTTTAATTGCATTTTCTGAATTTACTGCCGTTGCAGGAAGAACATGCGCGTCGGCTGCTAGTTCAGCTCCGTTTGCAGGGCTGTTTCCTAAGATAAAACCAATTCCACCAGCCCTCTTCACTTCTTGGCCTTTTCCAACTCTTGTTCCGTTCCCTCTGAAGCACAACACAATCTTTCCCTTGGCCTTTTGGGGCGAAAGAGCACCAGGTAGGCATTGTCTGCGTGAAATCAAGGTATAAAAACACCTCATTATGCATTGAAAGATCAATGCTATATCTCGTAAGAAGATGACTAAGTAGAAATATTACCCTGCTATGTAGGTTTTCGGCACATCAGAATTCACTACTTGTGCTGCATAAACTAGTGGGTACATTTTTCTCTTTAGCTCATATGGAGTTACTGTTTGTCCCTGGCAAATTGTCCAGAATGTAAAGTAAGCCAAAATTGATATCAAGGTAGGCGAAACAACGCTAATGAAGTGCAATCATACATTTACCGAGCAAAGAACTGCAATCATTCTAGTGACCCGTAATAAATCTCCCAGTAATGCAGTTGTATCAAGGGAGTCGTAACAGAGACTTCGGATTGAGTATGGTTAACCTGGAGAGTGTATGATCTCTCTGTCAGTTAGCGCGATTAACTGAACTTACTGAAGTGTCTACCAATCGCACCAAGTCTTTAGGTAGTCGTACCAGAGACCCGTGATCAAATTGCGTGCTAGTTAGCCTTCCTAGTAAAGTCTCTGGGCAGTCATACCGGAGATGATGTCATTAGATCTAGTTAGCCTATCTAGTAAAGTCTCTATGTAGTCATACCAGAGACTTCTCAATCTGTGACCAAATCGAGTTAGCCTATCTGGTTAAGTTCCTCGGTAGTCATACTAGGGAGCTGTGTTCCAATTAGCCAATATGGGGAGTTTTTTTTGGCATCTGTACCAGACTCCTGATTCCAAATTCTGCCTGCATTTCTCAGGTTTATGAACATCATTATACTACTGCTTTTATGTACCTCAATTGTCATGCCATTTCCTAGCCGAAGAGGGGCTACGAATGTTCGGTCGACACTGCTTGCACCGATTGTGATGATCCACGGAGCCTGGTTCGATAACGTTGATGCAGTCGGACCGTTATTCCCGGCGCTACATACTACTACAATGTTCTTCTTGACGGCATGAAGTGCTCCAATTGCAATGCCGTCCTGTGTATAAGGAGTAGGCTTACTTGTCCCGATGGAAAGGCTTAGAACATGAACCCCATCACCAATGGCATCATCCATAGCAGCTAGCATGTCTTCAACAAAGCATGTGTCCCCAGCTTCTTTACCTTTGGCTGGGATCGGCCAGCAAACCTTGTACATTGCAACGCGTGCAAGTGGCGCACCACCCGAGGCAGTGCCACTGGCAAATCCGCCTAGGGCTGAGACGTCGGGCACCGTTCGCCCTCCAGCTGTTGATGATGTGTGTGTTCCGTGGCCATCCTTGTCACGGGGAGATCGAAAATCCAGTGTCCTATTTAGACGGCCATAATAATGCTCGTAACCTTTGAGGTAGAATCGAGCTCCAATCAACTTTCTGCCAAAAAAATCAACATGGATGGAATTTTAGTTCCGGAGTAATCACTGGCTTATGCTCACGCCAAAAGGATACTTTAAATGGATTAGCTACATTCCCCTTGCTTGTGGTCAGCTTAAATCTACATGCACTTACCAAACGGATAGTTTCACGCAGAGGATATTGTTATACTTGCGCAAGCACGAACTCACACGCACGCGCACACACACACACAGAGACAGAGACACAGCATAGTGGGGTCAATCTACATCTAGATCTTGAGATAAAGATAGGAAAAAGGCCGGCGGTCTAGAGAATCTGCAACTTTTACCATTTGGGTGATTGGTATACATCCGCTACTTTGCTTACTATCCACTTTGTACGTGGTGTATGAATTCACTCAATTTACAACTTTAATAATAGTCCGCTGTTAAAAGGAGCGAAATAATCAAAGTGGACTTCAGAAATGTTGTATCAAGCGGTCCATTATGTTAAGTTGCTCGGCCATCACGCATCAGGGAGATCCTTTAAAATCTCGCGGTAGATGTGGCCACCCCTATGCACAAATCTTGATGTTCATTTAATTTCTCATGGTCGAATTCAAGAAGTTCAGTTCCGGTTTCCTTCATCTCGTTTTCCGAGGTGACAAAACAGTCCAACTACCTTTTCCTTTACACAACTATAAACACAGGACTAGAACCTCAAAAACAAGGCTTGAAAGAGATGTACCAAAGAAAAAAAGGCAAAACTTAGTCCCCTTTTATGTATAACATGTGAGTGCATGCAAAAGTAATTATCAGGAACCTGATTGATGTCTACCTTTGAGTTCTTCAGGGAACAAACTACAACCAACAACTGCATATTCTCTACAAAGCAAACAATTATGTTATTGTCTGGTATCGCCCCTCCAGTTGGAAGTAGGACCATCCAATGGTGGAGCACTTCCAAATTCCATCACAGAGACTGGCCAGAGACATGAAAACTAAGCACTCGTATCGGACGAATGTATTTGGGGAAATAGAAAGTCACAAGATGGCAATGAAACAACCCAAAAGACCATCACCACAAGCTCAGATCATTTTCATTGTTCTGAAGGAAATGGACAAGCTGGGAATCAGCAACACAATAAGAGCCACCTAAGACATGTATGTGAGGACACAAAATGTGGGACAGTACCTTTCTCATGTTTTGGAACATCTCCACAGATAAATATTGTCATATATTCACTTTCTAGAAAAAAGTAAACCAAACCAATTCCCTAGTCAAGGCACTCTAGTGGTCCATAAGAATAGTAGTAATATAGATGAAATTTATTCTAAGCGTACTCAGGGCTGATAAATAGCTTACTACGAGATTGTGTTTGAGAAAATGTCATGTAATGAGGATTCATTGCATAATATGCTTAAGAAAAATCAATCATCAGCTGGGGGTTTTCTTCCAACGGAGACGACTGGATTTTATGGGAACTGAAAATTAACTCCGTGTGAAGCATCTAGGATTCGCATGTTTGTCCAAAGACCATCTTTGGTCCTCCTAGGTGGGTCGAACGTTTCTTAGTTCGACCTTAATGATGATGTTGATAGGTTTTGAGTTTGAGGAAAAATCTTAATGGGCATGCACTCCTGGCCGTACGTAAATGGTGGAAACTGCTTTCGAGCCTATCATATGCCAAGCTGCTCTCAAATGGCCTTTTGAACACTACAAGAAAAACAACAACTTATAGGGATGGATATTTCAGTCGTTAAAATCCTAAATCCGTCGCCAAAGACTTTTAGCGACGGACACCCCTTAGGACACTAATGCTTAGGACTCTGAAAGTTTTTGAGTGGGAGCTTAAGATCGAAAGCTGGGTGCATGCATGTCAAAGTTATGACTTATGAGAAGAAAGATCAAACTCACTTATTACAGTTTGAAGATGTGAAAGCATCTCCAGATTGACAGATTCCTTTCCATGACTTTGGAACGGGTCCCATTCCTTCATCATTGAAGCTCTTTGATTCTGGCCACACACCTGATCAATAAAACACTCATCACTTGGTTATCAAACCAAATACTACATGTTATCAAATCAAACGCTCATCACTTGGAGTCTGGCCATCCTCAACTTATCAAATCAAATACATGTTACCACATAGTATATCACAGTAATAAATTCAGAAACCACATTATTAGCCGGTGCGCCGTTAACAATCTAACACCGTTCTGAATATATCGAAATGCGTGTGAGAAGTATAATAAGAATGGCTCTATAGTTGTTCTTTGGTAAGATGACAAAAGTAAGATAATACTTTAGTAGTAAGGTGGTTAGAGTGCCGGTATAAGTTATTTCGCTAGCCACAGCTTTGTAAATCCTCAACTCACGCATAAACCACACGTATTTAAGGCTTGCATTACCACTATCCAAGAGGCCAATCATGACATCTTTGCCATATTTGGCTTTCAGCAACAAGTCTCCTTTCTTCTTGGCATGGTTCTCTTCTAAGCCTGCAAATTCCCATGACCTTGTAGTATGCAAGGAATACATTGTTGAGTGGCTCTGAATGACCGACACAACTTCATCCATCTCTATATTCAAAACCAACCAACTAATATTAGAGAGAGAGAGAGAGAGAGAGAGAGAGAGAGAGAGTCATTTTTGTCTGGCTAACCAGATAGTTTTGAGGCTTCATCCGGACTGAGAGTTGCAGCGAAGCCATTGATGCTATTCTTGTAACTATAAAGAAGGGAAGCCCTAGCTTCTTCCTCAGTTTTCTTCACAGAGAACAAGTAGGAATGATGGGCTTCTTCAATCTCATGCAATGCCTTCTTTCCGCCATGTTCGCCAAAGTACACTATATACACCTATGAATATTCGAAAGTTTCATGTGAAAACGTATACTGTTTCACCCACAAAACACACACACACACACAAAAATGACACGAACATAACCTGTCTTTCAACGCACAAGGCTGCCAGAGGAAGAAGCAGCAGAAGAAGAGGGAGAATAGAGATTTCCTTCATGGTGAATGCTCTACAGTACTGGATATTGAACTGGATATATATATAAATTTATCCTTCGTGTAATCTTTTGCTAAACATAGTTATCACCTTCCGTCCAAAACAAAAAATAAAAAATAAAAAAGGGTTTCTGTTTGGACTTCTTTGTGGGCCAATAAAGCATGCGAGGTTTCTACATTCAACCCTCATGGTCCAAAAATTGCCTCTGTAGGGGAGTTTCTATTGGCTTCCAAAAAAATAAAAATAAAGAGATGGTATTGCCATATTGGCATCTGGCTTTTTTTCTTAAGAAAAAGTTATTTTTGCCATTATTTTTTGTATTACTGCCCCCCAAAATCTCTTCACAAAATCATTATTAAAGTCAGTAATTGATTAACAAGAATCCCTTAAATCAAGCACTAGAAAAATCCATGACTTTCTTCTCTTATCAAATTAGAGTCCTAGTCCTACCTCTTCTTTACCTCTTGCAGAAACAGGGTGGGATGGCGAAAGATAGAACCAACAGTCTACGCCCCCAACCTCATTCTAGGTTTTGGTCATATGGGACTCTATAGGCTTCTTTTTTACTGAAACAGTGGCAGCGGACTGAGGAAGAAGTACCATAGCGAAGTAAGGAAAATAACATCAATCTTGTGTCTGACTTTGTCATGGTAAATGTGTATCTGATGCTATCACTAAAAAAATATTTGATATTACAAGCGAGCGACTTTCTCATTAATAAAATAAGTACAAAAGGTTTAGTACTCACTATAAAGTATAAGAAGTTTCTACGTTTACCAATATACTGTCCAACGAAAGAATCAAAGCTTGTTCTTTGTTTAATGTATGCGCATGTTTGTCTACGTTTCAAGCGTTTTGATGAAAAATACAATTAGGTCTATTTATTAGCAAAGCAACTTGCCTTGTGGCGTGGTTGTAAGAGTAACACGAGGTTGATAACACCGAAACCACCGGAGTGATGAGCAAGTGCGGGGGTGGAGGGATGAGCAAGTGGAGGAGCTTTGTCGTATTTATGTTGGGCAAAAGAAGAAAACAGAACTAAAAAAAATGAGAGATGAATGGAAAAGAATTTTTTTTTAGGTTAATCAGAAGAATGATGATATTAATATGCGAACCAAGTTACAAGAGTAGCCAAGCTACTATTATGGAGTGCTACATCTTCTTAGTTACAAGAGTAGCTAAGTTACTTTGCAAGAAGACCAGATAGATCTACGCTAAAGTAATATAAGTAACATCAAGAAACTAACATTGATGGATCAAAAATGGTATAACTTTTTTTTATTTGTAAATAATAAACTAAATTAAATCTATTCTAGACCTCTCTCTAAAGTCAAAAAGTGACTAATGTTAGCTCCTTTGCCCTGCAACCAAGACTTTAGAACCCCATTGATGATGAGTGGGACAAAAAGTAACATCCTGCCCTTTCTAAGAAGCACTACCACTGCAAAATCCCCTCTGCAAATTTGGCAAAATCTGAAAAAAAAAAAAAAAAAAGAGTACTGTCAAAGCCACAGTTTCTTCACAAGCCAAAGGATCCAAACCCCTTACCCCAACTTTCCCCACCCTCTACCCCGACTTCTTACCCTCACCCGACCTCCCCACAAATCACTGAAAGACTAAAAAGAATAGAAAAGAGCAAACTAAAACAAACAAATTCAACACCCAAAAAACCCCGTTCTCCTCGCCCCCCCAAATCCCCCACCCCCAACTCCTAGAAGAACAGAAGCAAGAAGGGAGGAACAAGAACAAAATTAAATAAGAACAGGAACATATATGTTACATGATATTAGAGGAAGAAAGAAGACATAAATCTTGCATTTCTTGGTGTAATTGAAATGGTGTATACAAAGCTCCATTTATAGAGCAGAATGAGGGGATTGAGTGGAGAGGAAGAGCCTAGCTTATCTAGGACCTATGGACCTATATTTACATAACAATTTTACATTAACATCCCCCCTCAAACTTAAGGTGGTGGACATGAAACCAGCTTAAGTTTGGAGGTTAATGATTGGTGCTATGTTTGAGGTGAATGACGACTCTTCAAAGTAATTATATCCAAATGTAGATCCCAAAGTGAAACAGATGATCTGAGTGATGCCGCTGTAAATCAGTGTTCCTGATGCGGCTACCGGTGAATACATAGTATAGATCCAGCAACCAAGAAATTGGAGATCCTGGGGCGATTTCTAATGATCCTAAAGGACAAATCCAGCAACCAAGGGATTAAAGGTCCTGGGGTGATTTGTGGTGGTTCTTGAGGACAGATCCAGCAACCAAGGGACAAAAGGTCCTAAGGCAGTTTCCTGATTTGGGAGGTTATGACCATGCGAGGCAAGTGACAGTGATGTGAGCCCATTTGGTTTAGATCCACGGTAGCGATGATATGGGTCCAAATCTTTAGCAGGGTGTAAATACAGAGATAATGTCGTGACAAGTATGATATCAATGGTGTAGTGACATGCAGCAACTGGAGAGACAGTTGTTGTTGGCTCAATAATGGCGTCGAGAAGGTCATGATAGTGATGGGTGTGAGTGATTGCCGATGGTTGGGACAGGTTATGCAGAGATGGTAAAAATCCTAATCCGTGAGTGGAGAGTGTACTAGTGGTGGAAGTCCAGATTAATGGTGGTGTGGGTTTTGGTCGTGAAATAGGTGGTCCGATAGTGATTACCAAAAATTAACAGTCTCTTCATTTTTATTTGGGCTAATTACACCTATGTCCCTGAGGTTTGGGGGTAATTACACGCGAGGACACAAAGTTTCAAAATGTAACATTCCTTGACCAAACACTTTTAAAATGTATCAGACGTGTCCATCCGTTACAATTCCGTCCAAAAATTGTTCTTTTTTAATGATGTCAGCAATATGTATTTTTAAAATGACGATACTACCCCTTTATATACAGAATATTTCAAAAATTTTAAGTTAAGATTTTAAGTCTTAATTTAAACATTAGGGTTTCAAAACCCTAATTTACAAATTAGGGTTTCAAAACCCTAATTTACAAATTAGGGTTTCAATATTTAATTTCTCAATCTGTCAATTAGCTTCAAAAACCTAATTTGTAAATTAGGGTCTCAATCTGCCATTTCTCAAAGGTCTCAATCTGCCAATTAGGGTTTCAAATCCCTAATTTGCAAATTAGGGCTTCAAAACCCTAATTTGCGAATTAGGGTTTCAATCTGCAATTGCAAATTAGGGCTTCAAAATCTGAAGATTGCAACCTCTTGTCGCCGAATAGGGACTAGAACTCGATTAGGCGATGGAGCTACCGGCGGCGTGGGGCGATGGAGCTGCTGGCATGGAATGAGGGAGTGGGTTGCTGTGGGGGAGGAGAGAAAAGATGAAGGGGAAGAGTGACGTCGCCGGCGATAGGTTTCGACGCCGGCAGGAGATTACACGCGGTGGCTTAGGGTGGGCAGTGACGAGGAAGAGGGAGGTAGACGGGGTGGGCGGTGACGGGGTGACGACGAAGGGGGAGTCAGGCAGGGTGCGGTGCCGGGGAAGGGGAGGCAGGCGCGGTGCAGCACCGGGGAAGGGGAGGCAGGCGCGGTGCGGCGCCTGGGAAAGGGAGGCACGCGGAGTGGGTGGGTGGGTGACGGGGAAGGGGAGGCAGGCAGGGTGGGTGGGTGACGGGGAAGGGGAGGTAGACGCGGAAGGGGGAAGGGGTAGGTAGAGTATCAGGATTTCAACTTTTATTTAGGGGCAACTTTGTCTTTTTGTCAGAACCGTTAAGTATTTTTGTATTCCGTTTGTCAATGGACATAAGTGTTACATTTTGAAACTTTATGTCCTCGAGTGTAATTACCCCCAAATTTCAGGGATATAGGTGTAATTAGCCCTTTTTATTTTTATTTTAGTGAAAGAGAGCCAATGTACTAATTGTATAAGTAATTAGGAAACCGACCGAAAGATTTAAGTGCGAACCAGCCAAGAATAACAGTGTGAGAGACAAAAATGGGTTTCACAGAAAAGTAGCAAAAAATTGGGCATCAAGCGTGGTATATAAGCCGCTGCACGGCGTTGCGATGATGATGCTGATCGCGGCAGGTGGTGTGGCCTTGGTGGTGGTCAGCGACGGGTTTATGCCGGTTGAGATCCAGCTGATTCCAGTTTTAATGCGAGTGTGGTGATGTCATCTGGCGATGGTGCTGTGTCACTACCAGCGACGGCTGGTGCTTGGTTTGAAGTAGATCGTCGGCAGAGAGATGTGGTAGAGATGCGCTGGCGGTGATTGATGAGGTCAGATCGGTAAGGACAGACTGGTTGGGGGTGATGCCGATCTATTGCAGCGGCGTTGATGACTGTGGTCTTGGCGCCGGTGGCCGATGCTGGCGCCAATGGTCGTGTGACGAGACTGGCGCCGGAGGTGATTTAGGTTATACTGTAATTTCAGGCAATGGGTAATTGGGGTGAGGCCCTGTGTGGGTGAGGATCAGGTGATTTGATGGTTTGGCCGTGACACGGTGGTGACACGGCGGCAGAACGTGGCAGATTGGTTGTTTGTTTCTAGATAACGGTGGTGACTAGGCGGCCACCGATCAGATAGGGGTGGTGTCGCCAGTGCTTACAGGTGTTGGTGAGAATAGATGGTGGGTTTGTGGTTTTTACAGGTGTTGGTGGCACGGTAATGGAGGTTGTGGGTGGTTGTTACAGGTGTTGATTTTGGTGATTCAGACATGGAGTTTTAGATTTTGAGTTGTTAGTGGTTGGTGAGACTACCGGTGGTGGGCATGATGGTCCGGTTGCCTGGGTGAGAACTGGTGGTGTCAGGTAAGTGGACCAGTGGTGACTGGTGGTGGCCCGAGTCCAAGAGACCACCACCAGTGGTGGCTCTGATACCATGTTACATGATATTAGTGGAAGAAAGAAGACATAAATCTTGCATTTCTTGGTGTAATTGAAATGGTGTATACAAAGCTCCATTTATAGAGCAGAATGAGAGGATTGAGCGGAGATGAAGAGCCTAGCTTATCTAGGACCTATGGACCTATATTTACATAACAATTTTACATTAACAGATGAAAACAAATAACAACAAAATCTAATAGCAAAATCAAAATCAGTCTCAGATCAAGCTACACCTCTAGTTAGATTTAGATGTAACTGAGATCTGGAAGAAAAGCAAAAAAGATCTGGAGGTCATGATGAGAGCAGTCTAGAGCTTGATCTTCGAGGCCACGGTGGCAACGAAGTGGCTGGGCAGTGACGTCGTTTATGGTCGGGCGTGATAAGCAATGATACAACAGCAACTATGATGGCGGTAGGTGATCGGCCGGGCTACGGGACGGTTGTTGGCTGGGCTTGAGAAGAAAATAGGGAGAGGGAGGCTAGAAACTGAGACTGGGAGAGGGTTGGTGGGGGGAGAGAGGGGAGGAAGAGCATCTCAACCCCCCTCCCCCGATGGCAGCAAAGCAGTTGTGTGGGTTTTTCTAGAGAGAGAAAGTAGAGAGAGGGAGGAGCTCAATCTTGTTCTTCACCTTGTGAATGGAAAAGAACTTGAGTGTTCACAATTTTTAAGTGGTGCCTTACAAAAAACTCTCTTTTCTTTATGCTTTCCTTTTGGAAAAGACACCGCAACACTAAACCGCTATCGCTAGTGTGGGTGGGTGAAGTGGGGTTTAGGGGGGAGGGGGCTTCTTCCTTCGCTCACCTCCCTCTCCCCTTTTTGGTACTACCTTTCGACCCCCACCCTCACCTCAAACCAGTCAAATCCCATCTCGCTCCCGCCATGCCACCTTATGCTCTCTGCTACTACCTACACTTGCCTTCTTTTCTAAGGCGCACTGTCACAACCACCACCACCACCAAACCGCCCTTTGTCCACTGAGGCAATTGCCCATTGATTGGTTATCGCTTCCAACCCTTTTGATCTACTCTTAATTGTTAGATATATAGGGTTCTAAACCTCCTCCTTAATCTACGGGGTTCTAAAACTCTTCCTTAAGGAGGCGGTTTAGAAACCCGTAGATCTGCCTCAAGAACCTAATCGACCAAGCTGGGTCGATTAGGTTCTTGAGGCAAAGGTGTAGATTAGATTCAAAAAATCAGCTTTGGGGCTTTCTATGGATTATCATCGGTGGATTAAGCTTTAGTTCATTGGGAGGATTAGACTTCTCAATTCCATACTTGTTTGTTAGGAACCCATCTATAACTACGGGGATATATTTGCAACTGCATTGCTTAAGATGCTCGATTTGTTCTCCGTGGGTTTTTGGTTTTTCTTTCAAATTCATGTTTGGGCCGACTGTTTGTTAGCTTTAGTTCCGTTTTTCCATTTTAAGTGCTTTTGGGCTTCTCGCTGGACAGGAGGGCCTTTGGGGGGGGGGGGGGGGGGGGGGAAATGGGGGTAAAAGGGGGGCGGGAGTGTAGACTAAGTGTGATGGTTGGTTTTAGACATTTTGGTCTATGGTTTGTCGTTCAATCATCATGTCTTAGGCGTTTTTTGGGGTGGAAGAGGGTGGGGTGGGGGAGGGGAGGGGAACGGGGGGTAAAAGGGGGGTGCTGTAGACTACGTCTGGTGGTCCATTTTAGATGTTTTGGCCTACAGTTTGTTGTTCAATCATCATGTCTTAAGTGTTTCTGGTTGGCCTTTTAAGTTTTGTTGCTTAATCATTTAGTTGTGTTTTCCCTTCTCTAGCGTCTCTGTTTAATTGAGATGCCCCACCACTCCACACTTGTTTCGAGTGTGCTTCCCTATGTTTCTCATTTCTTCTCTGCTATGGACAGTTTGTTTCATCCCTTCTTTTGATATTTTGGTTTCCAGTTTTGGTTTATGGAGGACGACATGTTTTTGTAATCTTTGGTGTGAGGCTGTGGTGTTGGCATTTACGTCCTAGTCGCCGCTAAAATTTGCAGTGGTTTCTCTATTGGTGACTGTGCTTGACTTGGCTCTCACGCCCATTAAGGAAGTGATCCTTGGGGAAGATCACTTTGGAGTTATCTCCAAGTTGTGGACTGAGCTTTAGGAGAGGGAGCTAGTTTTTCCTTTGACTTGAGAGGGAGGGGAGGCTATTGATTAGGCTTTTGTTTTATTGTACCACTTTGAAACATAAAAAAAGCAAAAAGAAAAAAAATGAAAAGAAGGAAAAAAACTAATATGTAGAAATGTAAATATATCCACTAAGTTGTGATTGGCGTCAAGTTTATGCTATTTAGATCGATCCAGGTTACTTTTACTTGGATGTTTCTTGGAACAATTTTAGCTCAATCTTTTTTTTTTTTTTAGATTTTGTTAGTTTCAGCTACATAGGATCAAAAGCAAAAAGTAGCCTGCTCTTTCCCTTGTTAGCAAGCCAAACAATTCTGATCCAATATTGAATCTGCTTTGGGCAAACTGTTCAAACTAGTATGATTTTAGCGTAATTAGGAGATAGGTTCAACGACTCTTCATTCTTCAATATCGTTTTAATGGACTAGAGCAATTCTTCTGCATTCTTGGAAAGTAGTAGCTACTCTCGTAACTAAGAAATCAAACTCTTACTTATCTAGAATGGATAGTAGGCACGCTCTTGTAAGTAATGGTATAGTTTTTTATCGTTACAATTCTCTGGATTAAACCAAAATATTTGCATCTTTTAGTTGGTGCGTTGTGGTCTTTGGTCATTTGAGAAAATTGTATTGAAAAAAGTTATTATGTCTATTGGAATTACTTTTCTAGATCCACCAAGGATTAATATTTTGGTTCTATCAAGGTGAGTTATAACTTGGTGTTACTTTTTCATCATGTAAATTACATTAAATAATCGGAACGGCTTCAAATCACATTAACTTGGTTCTATCAAGGTGAGTTATAACTTGGTTCTATCGAGGTGAGTTATAACTTGGTGTTAATTAATTTTCGAGGGGGTTTCCAGAAAATAGTCTAAGTTTTTTGGTGAAAGATGTGTTGTGCCCAAAGCATCAGCCTGTTCTTATAATCAATTCTCCCTGATTGGTAAGATGATGTTTCTAGTATTAACAAAAAAAAAAAAAAGCATCTCATATCCTTTTGAAAGAGTGAAGCAGTGTGTTACTGCCTCTCGGTTATAGGTAGATGCTTACAACCTTCATATAGCGGCAATGTTCGCTACAGATGTTTTGTGGCATTCGTTTAGTGATGCTAAAAAATATTCTAAGAATTGTTGTTCAAGGTGTTAGCAAATTTAAATGCTACTAAACATGTCTAGCAACAATGACTTGTTTTGGATAATTTTTGGCAGCTACCCTGTTGCACTCATATAGCTAGCGACAATGAGACACAATAACCGCTAATTGAAGTTGAGAACTATCTCAACGACATATTGCATGAATCCCCCAAACACCATATTCGTTAAAAGATTTATTTGGGCTGTTTCCATCTCTTTTTCTAATTAAGACTCTTTGAAGTTGCATTTCAGTCTAACAAATCTCTTCTGAAAAAGCAAAAGCAATTGATTTTACATGTTTGCTTACAAACTGCTTCTAGGTTTGAGCATCTCAAACGTGGTTCTTTGTGTTTATTTGTTGGTAATCACTTCCGGAAAACAAAAGCAAACCCAAACTCACCTTTCAGTCATTGGATTTTTCAAGGCGGAAATCTTGAAATCCATCAAGAGAATGAAGAAAATCTAGCACCACCACCTTAAATTCCAAAGCCATCACTTTAGCTTGCTTGAAAGGGGGTTAATTTTGAACATGAAGAAGCCTGGCATGGAGCTCACGTCTCTCTTCTCTAGGTCTACTGAGTCCATTAGTAGGTTCAAAACTTCAACGAAAAGGACCACCAAATTCCCAAGGCGTGCATGCAGAAGGGAAGCAAATATCCTTTTTCTGCGACTTGCTCGTTGACCCAATACCTAGCTACGTACTCGCATAGAGTATATTTGTCACATTTTCTGTACGTTGCCATGTAACTTGTGTTACACGTTGTCTCTAAAATGATGTCTCATGGCAACAATCACTAACAAGAAAGGAGAGTTCCGTTCGCCCCTGCTATTATAGCTTTGAGAACCATCTACAATGTGTTTTTATTTCATAGTGCTTGAAGGAGATCTGATTGCAGTGTTGCTGCAGAAAGAGAAAGGCGCTTTCACGTCTTCTTAACCTAAAACGACGTGTGACAAGAAAGGCCTACCTTCTGGAGCGTAATGCCCCAACTAGACGAGTGTTCAAGTTGTCTCGAGTACTAAGCATCGGAAAAAGTTGAATGGGCATCCATACACGTAAAGATGGTGTCGTTGTATTAGGATGAGACTAGTGGAATAATAGAGGTTATAGCATTGCACATTCTTTAGATGGTGGTGAGGGTGGTCCATTTACCATATACGTCCCAAATGCAAGAAGTCACTTCTCACTAGCCAGCCGCCCTATGTAGCAACTTGCCCATTCTTATTAGCTTCTTTGTCTTCCAACCTTCTTACAAGTTCCTTTCAGTTAGTAGATTTCCATGGTGCGCAACCATTTTTTTTTCCCTTTCAAAACCACATCAAACTGATCGAGATCTCTCTTAGATGCACAAAGAGAGACAGCTGAAAGGGAAAGATTGGCCGCCTGCCTGCATGCGAGTGATATGCAAGAATATGTAGATGGAGATACACCAAATCATGCTAGTGTATTCATATCACCATTAACCTAGAAACTACTGCGATTTGAACATGTGAAAGCAACAGTAAGATTGGTTTCCAAGTCATGTACGTGGATCGGTGCATGATCATCTGGTAACTAGCTCTAGCGAGACCAGAGTCCATAATTAATTAAGGTGTGCCAAATTTGACTTGGAGGAATATAGCTACAACCCCACTTATAGTGACAATTAACGGTCGCTAGATATAGTTGGTGACTTTTCAGCTAATACTTTTAACGACCATTTGAAACAACACTTTTTATCGTCACTAAACAAAAGTCGCTAAAGACATTTACCAATCATTAATTATCGTTATACAAGAAGTTGTAACTATTATCTTACCACCCAGATAACCGCCAAAATTTCTCCAACATAAAATGGACAAGTGCCCATCATAGGTTACGTGTGGAATGCTGCAGGTAGTAAATTTATTTTCACAGAAACTCACCAAATCCCTAACCATTCTTAGGCAATGGAAATATAAAGACGAACCATTAAAGTGTAATCAAGTGTAACGGAGTTTAGATACTCTAGAGTAAACAAAGTAACTCCACAAGCGAGCGAGCGAATGGAAAGAGTAAAAATAATTCATCGGTAGCGCCAATATCTCATGTAACTCAAAAGTGTAAAATTCAGTCTGCACTAAAAAATTTCCGATTCATCAAAATTTATGCTGATCTTTTGCTCTGATTAGGGAACCTCACATTTCAAAACAGCATAATACTTGGTCTAAAGGCTCTAACCAATTATTCTCGTAAAGAAAAATGGAGGACGATCTCCATCTGTGGAGTTTCTCAAGGAACTCTAGAAGATCTCTTTCGTGTTTACCATGTCTGTTAATAGTAGCCTAGTATCACAAACTCGTTGTGTGCGCAGGAGTGCTCATGGAAATGTAGGCATTGTACCACAACACGGGCTTGGCGTATCATGCCATGGCCTAATGCACTGGATCGTGCACGACCTATACAATGTCGAGACAATGGGGGATCAATTAGAAAAACAGCAATGGGGCCTCATTTAAGTATAGCCGGCCATATCTGCGTGAAAATCTCTAGGTCCGTGACAGTATGCGGAGAAGAGTTGGATAAGAAACAGCAAGATGAGACATGTATTCATGCAGCATGTCTATACTTGCTCGTACACAAGGATTAGGGTCAAGAAGCTTCTCTACAATTTCATTTTGGGCAACTTTTCATTTGTTCGTGCTAATAAAGTCAGATTCGTTTGGCATAATGCACTTACTGAGTCCTACTCTTCCACTCAAATTTGGCAAATCGAGTTGCAAGTAGATTATAATCTGCATTATTTGCCACAGATGGACTCGTACAATTCTGGAAATATATCAACTATAAGACCTAGTGACAAGATTCCAAGTTGGTCTTCCCACAACTAGCTAGCTTGTAGTTTATCATTCGAGGGCCAACAGGGGTGGAGGTTTACAGGATCGAATTATTGGGCAGACAAACGCAAGAACGTAGCTTTTACTTGATTACTAAAAGTAATTCAGACTACTAGAATTGCAGAACTAAGATCATGTAGACATCTACAAAAACTAAGTGAAAAAGGCATTACTTCAAAACCTAGTTTGACATTAGCAGCTATTCCTTCTCTCCTTTTTACTATCTTGCAAGATTTTCATGCAGTATAGACCAAAAGCATGTAGCTCCATTGGAACTGTTAACTTTTAGGGGAAGAGGCTGACCTGCTCAATACGATATCAACACAATCCACGCCCCTAGATCCTTTTTGGAGTTCTCAACCTTGAGATTATCAGGCATTGTATGTGTCGTCTGACTAAGTCTAGTTAGCTCGGTTATGAAACCTCCGCAAGTTCCTTCATTAGTGATACAACGTCAGCTGATGACCCAAGAAGATATCTGGCACTCGATCGCTTGCGTCCAACAGCACAAGAGAAATAATTTTCACTTTTAAGATCGAGCACCGATGATCCTTCCTGCAGTGTAAATCTATCCCGCATTTTAGACCACCAACCAGCTCCGTTTCCGTTACTGCTAGTTCCCTTGTCTGAGTTTGGAAAGGATTTATAAGGGGCGTTACTGCAGCGTGCCCTAAATCCATTTCTCCCTATTGGAAGATTAGAAGCAGATCCGTTGACAGGATTCCCTATGTTGGCTCTTGCTGTCGTTGCTAGTCCAGCAGGAAGCTCTGGCTCAAAAAAATTATAGATGTCTTCATCCTGAGCCAAAACAATCCAATTGCAAAAGTACGTAAATCTGCCCATTTGAAGAAACCAGTGAAGTGTATATGTCTCTATGTATTGCGATTGTACTTTATCGATTTTAATTTGTTTCTCATAAAATGTGTTAACGAAAGAGCAGGACTCAAACACTATGAAGTACGAGATTAAGTATAGGAAATCAGGCCCATGATGTGCTGAAAACTATCAGTGATAAAAAATTTGACAATACAACGATCTTCGAAAATAAATTGCAATATTGATGCATGATTGGAAAGTTTGCGAAATCGGGGTTTGGACTATTTTGAATAAATGCAGATTGGAGGGGATTCATGGAAACCCGTTTTGGCCAGATAGTCAAAGTGATGTGTCAGCCGTATTACACAGTCAGGGAAATTTACAAGTCACAGTGGTGGATGGGGCATTATAGTGGTTTAATTGTATTCCAATTCCATGAGGTCTTTTCTTATAGCTGGTGAGGTCATGGGTTTTTGATAGGGTAAGCAATGTGGAAGACAGCAGAAACTCCGATACCATTCTGTATTTTCTATGACATGAATTACAGCTTACATGTTGCAAGCCTTCAACCATCACATTACGCAATGAGATGAGTAAGATTTTTACTAATTCTAGTTGCCTTTTTGGTATGTCCTCTTGCCAGTTAGTTTAGATATGTTACGCCCAATAGAAGAAGAGAGAGACTCAATTTGATGCAAGAACTTCTATCTGAACTGAATTGCTCACTTACCTTCTCATTCGGTTATTTCAAGGGCAGAATCTTGGCACTCAGCCATAGTATGCAGTGTAGAGTTTTGTGTATTTAATTTTCAGTATAGCCAGCTTACGAGTTCTATATAAATTGACTTAAGATTTCATTCTTGAACAAAAATCCATTTTTTGATTTATTTCATAGAGGAAACTATTTCAGAAAGAAACCTTTAACAGCTGGAGTCTTGGGCAGCAGAAAATTTGGGTACGATCTTTTTTAGTTTCAAATGTTTTATCAAAGTTTACATGTAAGAGAAAAAAATTAAGAAAAATCTATGGAGTTTTAAAGAGGTTCTTTAAGAAATCAGTTTATAAAATGTTTTAGTACAAGGTGCCCTCGAACGGGCAAAAAATGTAAATACTTATAGCAAGAAGAATGCCGCATAAAACGTGTCAAAGATCACATACCTTTGGTAAAAAGTGCCCGATACACAGCACATAATCAATGGGTGCCTTCACGTCTTTGTTATGAACAATTTCCCCCAAAATACGGTCAATTGCTGCACCCTGAACATAAACAAACGAGAATGTAACTACGTATTCAACTACATTATGCAGGAAAAAAATAAGCTTCCTAAACAAGGAAAATATATGCACCTTTGTGACACCAACAGCTCGGACCTCAACAGATCTGCCACCTTGAACAACTTCTACGGAAGCATTAGAGATCGGGCCAGTCCACAAGTGCTGCAGCATATCCTTTGCTTGAAGCCTTCCAAACTCAACATCTGCATGTGTTATTAAGCATTATATATATATCAAGGATGCAAAACTGAATAAAAATATTATAAAGCATGGTAGAAATTTTTATTTTTTTTTTGAAATTAGAGATGAGGTCAATATGAGATCAGTCACCTGCATACTTATAATTCCACACAAGTGAAGTCTCGCGGGGCTCAAAATGAGACCGGGGTGTTCTCTCAGTGAAATACTCGAAAACATGCTGTCATGATGGACAAGAATCACACATGGAGGTCAGAAAATTAATATACATAAGATGGAAAACAATTATGCATGAAAACCAGTAGAACATCTTGCACCTTTACACTGTCAACCCAATCCATGTGCAAGTTTTCTGGCATTGTTGTCATCCACTCTCCTTTAGTAGGACGTACAAACATCCCGTGTTCTGCTGCCAACCACAGGCTGTACTCGCCAAAATTCTGTAAAATCAGTTCGTCATTGGAGGAGTTTGCTAAAGACGGAACAGAGGAGCACTAGCAAAACTAGGGTACCTTGTCCAGGACACTTCTTTCACTTCCACTAAGGACTACAATCGTTGTCTTAGGGTCGTTGCAAAGCTTCTTCAAGGGTTCTCTAAGATCTGGGTGCAACTTAAGCTCCATCTCTTTGAACTGATCAACCCTTCTTCCTGGGGCATCGACGGGTTCTGTTAATGTTGCATTGAATCCCTATGGATTGGAAGGAAGATGGGGATTAGATTGTGTTTCCAAACAACACATTGTTGAAGGTGGAGCACATGAGGCATGGCCTGTTTACAAAGCACATCATCAAGCAAGAAAACAGTCTTAAAATCATACTGGGGCAGTAATCATCTTGCTGTAAGAGATTGAAACGCTCCATTTCAAAATACGAAGAAACTCTTCTACGCAACAAAATTTATAAATTGCTATTATGTTCAAATTTGTTATTTATTTTGGCAAACAAACATTGCATGGATACATTTTAAGAGTAGTAGTACACCTAGACTAACTTCCATGAGTAAGCCAGATCCATATCCATGTGCATGTATCTTGATCATCAAGGTGGTGGCTAGATTCAAGTGATTACACCACTAACACCATGTCAACAAATAACTGTTCCACACTCTTAATCATTTACCCACATTTTTTCAGCAGAAAGCTGGTACTTTTTAGTAATTACAGTTCCATCTGCACATATACTCGTGTTCCTAGAGATTTGCACTGATCAAAATGGCTTACGGCACCAAAAGAAATACAGCGAGTCGCAACCCACACAGGAAATCTGAGTGGAAGCCCTAGAAGCCAATGATTAACATAGGGAAACAGTTAAAAACTTCTTAATCTAATAAGTTAAAGGGCAGAGTCTATTTTGTCTCATGCTTCCACCATCTGTCTCTAGTCCTCATGAGAAATCAAAGGAACAGGGGAAATAGCTTCAGTGTGAAAATCAAAAAGAGGAGAAGCTGCAAAGGTTCCACCCATAACCAGTTACATATAAAATTTTTAAAAGGTCTATGAGACTATGAGGAACCCTCATTATCAAATGAATACAGCAGATGCTATCATAGAAGTGTAATAACTTCTCTTTGGGATAGCTCCCAACACTTTCCATGTATTAATAAGGGCTTAGCCCAGTGCATGGGGTCTCGATAGTGCAGTGACTTGGGAAGAGGAAACTATAGATTACCAGTATAAGCAACCTATTATTGGATTGCAAGTAACATTGAAGCACATCTCTTGTCCGAAGTAAAGGTGGGATCTGTCTGGTCCTCATCTGAGCTTCAACAATCGAATCATTAAGTTCACTACACCAAAGCAAACCAATAATGTTAGCCTGCTAGGCAATATTTAGGAGGATGACAATATGCTAAACAACGATATTAGGTTATGCATGGGGAGAAACTGTATATAACTGATGCCTGCATATTCAGGAAGAGTACTGTTTTTCATGGATAGACTTTATGGCAAACTAAAAGCTAAAATGGAGGAACAACTTTTGGTTGTATCCTGATTTTGGGCAACTCAAACTTGTCTTTTGACATCCACAATTTGCATTCTCAATAAAAGAAAAACAGGTGCTCAAATAACACGTTTTTCCTATTTGTCTTCTTTCCAGTTGTGCTTGATCATTTCAACAATCTCTCCACATAACACAATTGTCACGTTATATCAGATGAAGTTATCACCCAAGTCAACATCAGCATAAAATCTTTTTTCTCTGAAGTGAAACCTTACACAAGGAAAATACTATCTTCTTTATCTAGACTGTAGACTAGGTCCAAACTTTTCTGTCTATGATGTTAGAGACTTACAACTTAGAAGTAAGGTTAAGTAGCATGGAAATCGCTTGAGAGAAGATAGATATCCTAGTCTACAGTATCCCTTCCTGTGTCTGGATTAGATACAAAGTTTGGACTGAAAAGATTTATTTGAATCATTTATATGACTACCATGACATACTCAGCATGACTAGGACACTTCCATAGTACCTTGAAGTGAGTTGTTTGGATGATTAAGTAAATAATTTATGGTAGTCTTTTAAGGAGATACGGACAAAAGGGTACAAATATATAGAGCAGGCTCATCCTATAATGCTGAAGTCGCAGGCCAGTCAATCACGATCTTAAAATGAAAAGAAAAACTGGAATAGTAAGAAGCAGCATGACACTGCAAAGGGGAAAGTAAGACCTATAAAAGCTATAGGATATTTAAAGCGACTGCAGTGAACCGAGGCTGATCTATCAGCAGTTCAAATTATTAATTTTCTTCAAGAATCCCGCTCATGTGCAGTCCCTCAAGAGCGGGACATCAACGTGAATTAATTAGTTTCGCCAGTTTGAATATTTTGCCCAATACAAACTACCTGATGACTTCTCAAGGATTCGCACACCAAAGTGCCAACAGCCTCTCGACTTCCTCTCTTTGATCCTCAGTGGCCAAGCATAGGATATAAGTAAATGGTTTCACACCCATCCTACAAAATATCTTCTTCAACTTGCGTTCCATTTGAAGTGCTTGTTTGAAGGTTTCTACAACATTCAGCTTACTCTTCGTCCTATGTGTAGCATCCATGTGAAATATGAACTTCTTCAGAAATACTGACTCGGTATATTGAAATATATCTTTACCAGGAACTCTAGCCCTTCCGTGTTTGCATCCTTGTTAATGCTCCTTGCCTTTCTGAACTTGCCTGCAGATATCTGTCTTAATCCTACTTACTACAATATCTAACTAGATCTCACCAATCAACACCACGTCGTCCATAGACTCAATCATGTTGCCTCATCTTGTATATACCACATGTTATTAGCCTTCAGAAAAAGACAAAAAACCACCCACGGCATGAGGATCCGATCACTGGGGGGTCTGGGGAGGGTAAGATGTATGCCCCTTACCCCAATTTTGTGGAAAGGCTACTTTCGCATCATGAACCCATGAACTCCAGGTCATGACTGAAGCAACACTACAATTGCGCCAAGACTCATATCATAGATGAGCTTTCACAAAGCCAAAACATATGGTGCAATCATTTTGGAACAAGAAAGAATTAAGTCATGATTGCAACATAAGAAGCACCAGTTTTCCCAAGTTATAAGATGATATTGTTCAGCCATCTATTTTGTAAATGTACCTCACAAAGGTTTCAGCCCATTCTTGGGATGTGTGAGTGGTCACATGCATGAAATTATGGTGGTGCCGTTTTTCTCTTTCATCGGCTGGCATATTTAAAGCATACCCAATAGATGCAGCAACTTCTGTGATGTTCCATGGGTTCACCAAAATCGCCCCAGCACCAAGAGATTGTGCTGCGCCTGCAAACTAGAAATAAGCACATTGCTAAACAAATTATTATACTCACGAAGATGAAAAATGTTGGAAACATGGCATGTCATATAGTAATGGCAAATGACAATAGAGATGACAAAAGATCAAGAAACTAAGTTCTCGAAAGAACAATAGGGGATAGTGCTACCTTAACTAGTTTGGGACAAGGGCTTAGCTGAGTAGAGTTTGGTAAGTGTATACTCTAGGGAATAATCATTCTTACTCTTTAAGTCTCTAATTTGTCGATCTCAGAATCTCATGAACAATATGATCACTCAAACTTCTTAGGGTAGATGAATAATGGGCGGGAAGTATGCAAAGATTTTACATGTTGCAACACCAAAGAATCCTTGTGACCCTAAGCCATGTGAAAATAATCCATGAGATCCGTCTGAAACCTCATAACAAAGTTTTCCTCCTCATCTCAGCAATTCTAATGCTTTTGGCTTTTTCATGATTGGAACCATAGAATCTATTCAGGATGAACCACAGTTCTGAGATCGCAAATTTATTATTAACCTCTTGTAGTCGGAATTTACGCCTGTTTGGCTACATGATATATCTCTTAAACTAATCTTACTGGTGAAAGGATGGCCATGATAATTTCTCGTTTACAATTGGAAAGTAGTATTGTGCACGCGTGTGCGTGCACACACACACGCGTATTTTCTAGTGAACAATAAACTTCCACACTAACTCAAAGAAGGGAGTAAACTAACTTACCTCACTTAGAATAAGAACCCCTTTTTTTGAGGCTTGGCAAGCAACAAACTCGTAGCTGACAAGATTCATTCCATCCCTCAAAGATGTGACTAGTGCTACGTCTAAACAAGAGAAGTAAAAAAGTAAAGTTGGTGAAGATGACAACCACTGTTAGAATGCGACATGAAAGCAACTAGAATTTTGTTATATTTTAGTTATTTATGTAGAGCATATCGTCCATGATGCAACCACCATATATTTCGTAATGTAAGAGGCACATCTTTGGTTTCTTAGTTAATAATTTAGTCAGTATGGTAATCGCAGAATAGTTGCCATTTGTTTTTATCAAGACTACTATCTGTGCCAAAGCTCAAATATTTAGCATCCAAATATGAACATAATGCTCATCTTCGAACAAGAAAATTCATGCAGAGTTGCTATCTTAAATGCAAGGCATTAGTTCAAAAGCCATGTTATATGCCGCAAAGGTCCCAGTTGCAATAACCCTGGTGAAGTACTCTACAACAATAAGTCGCAAGCAACAACAAGAATATCAAAAGATATACAGTCCCAGGAAATTACTTCAAACAGAAAAAGCAAAATAGGGATATTTTTAAGCACAACGAAATGAATCAAATAGTTCAAAGAGATGACCAAACAAAGTCAATATTATACTTGGTTTATCAATATTATACTTGGTTTAGCCAGAGATGCCAATTGCAGTAGGGCTATCAGTATCCCACTTCCAATTTAGTGAACATAACTTTTGAAGACAGCAATAACAATATGCATACGCCTAATGTCAGTGAATTAGTTCACTTGGAGAGCAGAAAGTAAGCTGAGTGTTAGGCATAACATCCCTAGATACTGAAATGATTCGATAAGAAAATCAGGTGGTTTTTTCACATAAATAAGGCTAAGGCACCAATTGAGTTATCGGGTAAATCTAAGAGAAAGCTTTTGACGGTTCTTCAAGTATTTTCATGGCCTCACTAATTATTCAACTTATTTCCTAGCCAATCTGAACTCATGTTCATCCTAGTTTAGCAGTTGAGAGGGAAAAACAAACAATTCTTCAAGATGCTACTTAATTCTGGTTTAAGAGATCAAGATGCTACTTAATTCTGGTTTAAGAGTAACAATCCAAAAATAAGTGAGTACCTCTAGAATACAACGCATTATTACTACAGACTGTACGGCAAAAGATTTAGTACCAGTAACAGCGTACAGTGCACATAGTGCTTGAAAGTCAAGTGTTCGATCCTGTAAGAAAAGAGAAAAGTAATTTAGGGTATTAGACTGACTGGCTGTAATTGCAATTAAATATACAAAGCTTGAAGTCTCTTCAAGCAGTTCGATGATTTCATCCTCCAAATGCAAATAAAAGAAGACAAAAACAAAGAAGAATATGGAACCAAAATTTCAAAAAATCTTCAGCGAAAAGTGGCCATGTCGGCCACTGTCATTGGCTCTTGTGGTGAACATTGTGTCCTAAAGTGTTAGAGAGAACTTTCTAGCATATTCGCTGTACCGAGTCAGCTAGCACGGTGACGGCTATTGAAAGGATGAGTTAAGAAGAGCGTTGATTAGAGTTGAGTGTGACCACTCAATAAGGGCATCGTTTGTGCTGCCTTCCTGACAGAAGACCACCACTCATTGCCAAAGTTGAACTTCGAACCCTACAACTTAAGCGGGGGAGGGAACCATTCACCTTAAAGGGCATCAATTTAGCTCACTTGCTTCAAATATCAACCTTTGAAAGGCACCGCCTTCCTTCTCGCCTGCATTCTTTCTACTTTGCCTTAAACCATTTTGTATATTGTGTAAAGACACTACTTCACTAGACTCGTGTCACAATGTTTTGAGCTTCTTCTGGTCCACACAGCTCTAGTACATTATGTTTCCAGTTTCACAGATGATTCACTAAAAGATACAACGGAATTTTTTTTCTAGAGTATGCAACTAAATAGAGAATTTAAGAGTAGTTGAAACAGACTTGCATATTTTCTCCTATTGCAACACACATCTCATTATCCTTGTGACTTATAAGATTTATGACGCAAACAATTTCTGCATCAGCTTTATTGACGTGTAATTCTATGTCCAGAAGATAAGTCGATGAAGGTAAAGAAGCAGACCAGATGATGTATTGGAACAGCTGTTAGAGTTCCGAACCTTCCATTAATGCGCCCCACAATTTCATGAACTTGGCATGTGAGCTTTTGGTCTGAAAAAACAACAAATTATGTGAACATAGTATGCAATGTTTCCACAACCTAAAATCACTGATATTAACATTGCAGCCATCATTACGAACTGGCTTTAATGTAAGGTCGGATGGAACGTAAAATTTTGGAGTTGAGTCAGGTCCTTGGTCTTTTATTAACTTGAAGAGGCAAATTAATCGAAGCATTTAGGGGTTGGATACTTCAAGTAAGGTGATGTTCATCCCTACATCAAAAGTAGATGAGCTTACTAAGAAACTTTCTGATAAGGTCCCCTGGTGTATGTCATATGTGAAGGATATGGGGTTAATTAATGAGAGTAAGAAATGGGTGAATGCTATGTTACAGTTACTACTTTAACATCCATATTAGGTTAAGCATAATTCATGGGCTACTTCCAATAATTGGCAACAACTAAAGTTATTATTTTCTTCGATTGATATTGAATAAGAAAGAGTTGCAAGAAAAGATGAGGGAGCACCTTCGACACGGTTTGCTTGTAATCAATGTTGGCATTTAATGCCCTAGTGAGGAAAGTGATTTGTGTCAAGTTGATAAGGTAAGACAAGATAGAGGCAGTGCTAGAGTCACGAAGAAGAAGTAATCTCACTTGTGCTACGAATTGATCAGATAGTATTATTTGTAAAGGATCCATGTAGCCGACAAAATTAGTTTAGACAAAGGCTTAGTTAAGTTGAGTTTAGTGAAGAGTCAAGGAGGCTGCACTTCCTGGTCACATGTGAAGGCCAGAGAATTAATAGGGGCAGGATTGGCAACTAAAATAGAAATGCAGTGATGCTATGTACTTGTTTCTGTGGCATACTTTTAGCTTTTAGGTTGTCATTTCTGAACAATTTTCCTTTTCATTGGCTTGTAAGGAATAGCAAAGGACAATGAAATAATCTCAAGAAAGGTACTTGACAAAGCTCTATGTTCGTTGGTCGAAACTTTACGTATCTCTCTATTTTGTTCCTTTCATATGCTAGGAAATTTCTTTCCCAAAAGGCAGACAGAGGTTCCTCCCAAACATTAAGTCTCTGAGAGATGCATCACTTGGCAAGTGGAACAGTTAGACAGACCAACAAGTAGCATGATTTTCATCCGTCCATAGAGATTAGAGCAGTGGTTCATGCTATATAAAGAAAAGAAAGAGAAGATGATGACAACAAACAAACTTACACTCAGGAACATCAGTCCTTGTCGGCACAGCAATTTGCAGCAAAACTACTTTGTCACGCCAATGAGGATTTTCTTCAAGGAACTTCTCAAATGCCAAAATCTTCTGGGGAATTCCCTTAATCATATCAAGACGGTCAACTCCTAACATTACCTGGCCCATAGAGAGCAATAATCAGTTGTGTAAGACTTTCAGTAATACAATTGGCAACACTTTGGAGAACTAGGCGTAAGTCCACTATGGGAAGAAAAAAGATAATGGAGAAGTCATATGGAGCTCAGCGTGGGGCATAGTATTGAAGTAATGCAGCATGTTCTGTGTTCCATAGCAAACCAACTTGGATTCTTCATTCATGTTGAGAATTATGTGGGGGATGAATTATCCCGCATTGTGTGCATGCTTGATTATCTTATTATAGCCTCTTCACTGAAGTTCTATTACAAAGACTTGGTATGAGTGCTGGGAAAGAAAGTTTCTAATCTTCTGACTTCCCCAATTTCCATCTCCAAATACACGGGATTCGCAATATTGGAACTTATTACCATACACTAATACCACTTGTTCCCAAGATAAATGGTGCTCACTGCAATATTTAGTCTAGGAACTCCACTAGGACTAAAAGGTTCCTTTTGGTTTTTCCTTGTTGTGATGATAATGAAGGTTATGAGCTTGCTCAAAAGGTCAGGTAACCGGAAGTCCAAGTGCTTTGCACGTATACAAGTTATTCTATTTTTCCTGAAGTAAAAAGCAGCTAACAACAGGGCCAAGCATCTGATCTTCAGGCTAAGATCTTTATCCATACTAATACTAGAAAAAACAGGATTCGATTTCCTTGTCACTGGTTGAGGAGGGAAAAGGAATTTAAAATTTACGAGCGGAATGGGTAACAACTTCAAATATAAGTTTGAAAGAGAGTATGGTTACATGATATCGATCACAGATGAGATAACTGAACCACTGTCAGAGAGCTTAATGTCTTAGCAAAAAGTCTTCAACATAAAAGACGTAGCACTGCTGCACTTATCTACTTTTGATTTGATTCCTTCAGAAGATATAGTGGATATAAGCAATGGAAAGCTTATAGTTCCCGTATGTTGTAAAATAGAAAATTTTCAGGTGGCACATTCGAATGACAAAGAATTGGAACAGAATAAAAGAAAATTGGAATTCTAGTAGCAGCCTAGCAGGTATTCCTCCCTTGAGTATCCTACATGGGCGTAAATGCCTGCAAAAATTTGAAGTCCATAACAGTGTATGCCGCATCTGGATGAATTTCAGATCATGAATTTATGAGAACACCGCGGATAAGCCTTCAACTAAGGAAAACAATATTAGCTTTCTGGAAGCAAATTTCGTTAAACATAATGAATGTGTACACCAATAAAGAATGAATCCACATAATTAACCAATGGGGAAAGGATAATAGGTCAATCACTTGTATAGTTTACGCATTTCGGCAATGGACAAGAAAAACACAAAGTCATCCAATAAAGAAATGATGAAGCCTTAGAATGCTAGTTGGTTCTAGTATTTGACTACAGGTACATATCACAACCAGAATTGGACTAAAATCAACATGTATATGTCCTAGAATAACGGTACGGACATGCAAAAGAGAGCGACACCTACCTTTCGGCCCGCGAATCTATCTTTCAATTCTTTGATGTGATCCTTCACTTGAGGGAGTTCAAGAGCTCGAATAAACCGATCAGAATCTATCCCAATAGGAAACTGCATTTTCAAGTTCGTGAAGAACATGATCATGATGAAGAATTCAGGAGCTCCATATAATACAGTACCAATTTTCCAATTGCATAAATGGGAGAAAAACATGACATTGGGCAGAGACTACAAATACCGCAGCCACACGAGTAAGCTTTCCTTGATCCTCCACTCCTTCTGGTGTACCCTCAAGCCCCAGAATTCGAGTACAAGCACTAACAAAATGCCTTGCATAGTCATAAGTGTGGAAGCTGGAAGAGGAAATCAGAAAGTTATAAACAGTTATGACCTTGAGAAGTTAAGCAATGTGCAAAACTTGAATTGCTATATAGTACTTCACAAGCTGTTCTTTAGACAAATGCTTGATCCATGTGAAAGCTATAACCACAGACTTCACGAATCTACTTCACATACACATATCTCAATTCATATACTTTTTTCTAGTTTCTTGATGTATTTCATACCAACATTAACATGTCTATGGGCTCATACTAACACATTGATGCCTAAAAATGCCCAGCTAAAAGAACTTCGGGTTGATCAAATTGTTTTCTTCAGTTTCTCTGAGAGAAGTCCTTATTACCAGCATCCAATGATTTTGCCAAACAAATATAAAATGTCAATGATGATTGACCCATATGTCCCAGCAATAAACAAGCAAATTTTAAGAGTTTGAATAATTTGGTCCTAGACAAAAGAAACACATATTATGGCAAAAAGGATCCAGACTTCCTCAATGTACCAATAATTTCCTTCCTAGGCTTGCAAACAGCTAGTTGCAGACCATAAACCTGTTCTGAAGTTTGAAATTCACCCCAATGGTTGAATAGAAAAAGAAAAATATATAAAAGCAACACATATTTTAACTAGTAATGTGAATATGAAAGACCTACCCAACTAGATCTGCGGCAAGAACAGATCGTAGCAGCTCTGATCGAGATGGCAATGTCCTGTGAATTTCAGAAGAAGGGAAGGGCGTATGGAGAAACCAACCAACTTTCATTTCATTGTTATAATCTTTTAGGCATTTTGGGAGAAACATTAGATGGTAATCATGGCACCAAACCACATCACCCTCTTCATAATGCTCATTTACCACATCAGCAAACATTTGGTTAGCCTTCTTGTATGCATCAAACTGAGACTGGAAACCACGAGTGGTTGCAAGACGGTCTTCTTGTGGAAGCCCAAGATAGTGAAAAAGAGGCCAGAGAATGTTGTTACAATAGCCATTGTAATATTGATGTACAATCTCTTCATCAAGGAAAACAGGGATGCACCTCTGCATTAAGTAACACAATCTAACCATGAATGTCGTCACTAACAGTTGTAATATAAGATTGCGGACTATGTAAAATTCATAATCAATGATAGAAGCATTCTGGGACCAAATTTGACAACCTTTTCGGCTAAAGCTTTAGTGAGTGATCTCTGTCCAACTTCATCAGGTACATTTACACCAGCCCAACCAATCCATCTGGCTTCAAAGTCATTCACACCTTCAAAAAAACAATCGAGCACCACTTAGAAGCACCAGACTGGTCAATAAATGTTCTCGTCAAGACCAATATGCAACCATCAAAGAGATGAAGAACTTTAATAGAAGAACATTTCGGTGAATTCCAAGCATCACATTTACGGGAAATCTAGCTCATACTTACCCAAAAGTGCACTGACAAGGCCTCCTACACTCATTTCTAGTGCCCATGAGTCCTCACCCCTTCTTACTGCAGATACAGGCAGCCGATTGGCCACCACCAATAAGCGTTGCTTGGCAGGCTGTCCATCCTTCTTCTCACGTCCATCAGCAAGCTCTCTTGCTGCTGCAATCCCTTCCAAGAACTCTTCCTGCCAGTTATCACCTTCAGTTGACAAAGGGCCATCCCCAAAAACATCCACCTCCCGATTGCCATCCCTAACCTCCTCATTAGGATGGGAAGACCTATTGGATTTCCTCAGCTCCCTTTCCCTCAATAGTCTCTCCAATCTAGTCCTAAGAATGGCAGAGTTATACTTGTTTCCTGGCAATTGTGAGCTCTGTAATTCAGCCTGCAATTAAAATTTTAAACAGCAAGTCATACAAATGTGGGTACTCTCCAAACTGTAAATCATTCTAGTGTAGATAAATTACTTTACTCTAAACGAACAAAATTAGTACTCATTTGAAGTCTAAGCAGTCTCTTACTGCTTCAAGCATTTTAATTGCACTTGACCCCAACCCCACTCCCGCTTCCCCCCCCCCCCTTCCACACACACACTTCAGAATATATCCAACTAATGATCAAAATCAATTATCTAGTTAATCATTTAACATTTACTGAACTTGGTAAGTGGGTAAACCAATTATGGTTGCGGCATCCTTTTTCTAGAAGAAACTTTGAAGTAAAAGAGGTAACAAAATCATAGAAAAAGAAAAACTAGAGGGAATGTGTGTGTGTGTGTGTGTGTGAGAGAGAGAGAGAGAGAGAGAGAGAGAGAGATATAACATTTGAAGCAGATTGCATTTCATGGCAAAATTGCATCAGGAGTAATCTGATCCAATTATGACTATGAACATGAGTATATATGTTAAGAGTACAGTGATTCTTGATTTTCACTAATTAAAAAAACACATATATCTACATTAACATAAAAACAATCAAGAAATGAAACAATGTAGTGTAAAAAGTATCCATGAAGATATCAAGGCCAATTGAAACTCATACTCAAGAAACTTACAAAAAAAGCATATAAAATCTAAACCCATAAATACAAGAGAAAAATCTTTTGAGGAATTCGAATTGGGTATAGATGGAACTGGAAAATAAAAACTGGGTTGGCATTTTTACCAAATCTTTTTGCAGAATGCCAATCTCTTCAGATGATTTGACCGTCATCATGAATTCTTTATACAAGCCCTAGGATGGGCACTTGCCCATATAGACGAGAGCAAGTTGGCAAAAAAACCGGATATTTTTGGGTGGCTGTGGTCGAGAAATTAGAGAAAAATCTCTCTATATATGTAAATTGTATCTATATCCATATGTAGATATATATAGACACTGTAGAGGGTTACAACTCATATATAACCGACTCCTCATTTTCATATAGCACACAGCTTTAAAGCCATGCAAATGCAGGGAGAGTTGGCACCAAACACTGCATTCAAAATATTATTTTTTATACAGAAAACACCAACAATG